>CADDXX010000019.1:2568525-2655462 GCA_902810485.1 Alauda arvensis | reverse complement strand
GTTACTACCTCTCTGAAAATACTAAGCTACATCCAAAAGACTTAACTGCAAATCTAGCACGACCACCAATATCAACATCCTAATTAGATCTTGTAATTATAATGTTGACATGAAGGGTTTGAACATTCTGGGCTTCTGCTTCTGTGCTAGGTTTTCTGGTTCATGTAATTGCTCAGAAAATATTCTGATCTGATAAAAGCAGCAGCTAGGAGTTGAGTRGTACTTCAAACAGATTCTTAAGAGAATAATTCAGCCAAAATCCACAAGGCTGCTGCAGTGTTTGAATAAMGCTTTGCAATAGCATTCACAAACACATTTTCAGTGAATACATTTCTGCTCAGGTCAGAGCTCACCCTTAGTAACAGAAAACATCCTGGTGTGAYCTCTGAAAAGCAAAGTAGTTATTTAAGGGAAACTACTGCAGAGAATTACCGGTATATGACCAATGCATAAACCAAAGAGGAAGATAAATACTATGTACTCAGCAGATAATACTCAATTTTGGCTTGACAAGCAAAACTGAAATAGCTCAAGAAATTAGAGTGGTCAAATGTACTTCCTTTAGCACAGAGTTGCAGAAGTATCAAGTAGCTGAAAAAGAATTTCAAAATGACAGTAATTCAGATACATCTAGTGGAAGACCAAGTTTTGCACATGAACTTGAAGCTAGGAAGGACTTAATCCAACCTTTGTTATCTTTCCATGTACCTKTATCTTTAGGCACAATCTGCTGAAGCCTGCACAGTTCACTCACATCAGAAAAACATGAAAAATGATCAGGAGGAAAAAWCAGTCTAAAGGATGAGAATGTACAATACCTCTAATCTCTGTATCCTYCCCTTGAAGAACATGAACAGAGAAGAGTTTGGATAAGCAGATTCTTTTTTGGCAAGAATTTCTTTTGCCTCCTTCAATCCTGCCTTGTTATCGCTGCCATCAAGGGCAAAAAAGGGACGGACAACTGTGTGGTACCACAACAGAGCTAATCTAAAAGAAATGTAAGGGTAAAAAAGGATTACAGCTTGTAAACAGAAATTTAAGGATAACATCCTACACAGACAAACTTTTAAATTATCCTGGAAGGCAAAGACAGATAAGAATCTTTTATTATACAMTCTGGCTTTAGAATTTAAACACAATACTACTGTGATACATCAATGTACTCCTACACTGCACCTGAACATACAATTCAGAGCACGTTACCCAAAGGCAAAGTAACAATTGAGCTCATAGCATCAAAGCAGTTGAGCCTTTAGAACTCAGTAAAACCCACAATAAAACTTTGAAAACTAACTCTTGNAAAAAAAAAAAAAAAAAAAAGCTAAACAAACAAATAAAAACCAAAATCAAACAAAAACCCTAAAACCAAACAACAAAAAAAGCCCCACCAAAAATCAACAAAAAACCCTGAACATACACCAGCAGACATTCTTGAAATCAGTGTGAAAAAGAAATACATCCTGAGTTCAGAAGGGCAGATATTTACATGACCTACATTGCWCCTGGAAACAAAGGCCACATGCAACCACAAAGATTTCCAATACTATCTGAAGGAGGAAACATTCCCCAAACATATTATTCTTCTCCCCAAGAAAGGAGAAAGATCAACAGGAATATTTAATCTTAAGATTTCTGAAACAAATAGAATCCCAATTCTTCTCCTGAAGCAGAAGAGACTTTAGCTCTGCTGTCAGTGTTTCAAAATTGACACCTGATGGTACCTGCAGTAGATCCAGCAATAAAAGCATTAATTTGTAGATATTAAAGCCATTTATGAGGGCACTTKAAATTTGGTCTGGCCAATCCTTCAGCTCTTGAAAAGACCTGAGGGTAGTATGAAGTCTTGGGAAAAGGAGTACACAAAAAATACGCCCTTATAAATACTATAAAGAACATCTCATTTTACTGAGATGCTAAAACAAAACAAAACAAAAATTAAAAGAACTGAAAGGGGTTTTTKTTAGTAGTAAGAAAAAATGGCTAAATGAGACCAGTGACTCATACAAAGTAGTATGCTCTTCACAGCAGAGAATGTAACTCAGGTAAATTCATACAGCCTTTGAGGGAGCTTTGATTTATTCTGCTGGCATTTATATTACAGAACATTAGAACTGCGAGTGCTGAAGAACACAGCAAAATACTGATCCAAACCCCAAATACATGTAAACAWTTAACAGCAGAGATCTCATACATTAGTAAGTGATGAATTTACTAAACCATGGTATGTTAAACAACAAACTACCAGTTYATTTTACCTGCTGTTGTTTCCTTTAAAGCAACATGACTTTTTGWTTTTGACTTTTTCCCAGTTACTTACTTTTAGCACTAAGTTATCTACCAAAGCATTTCAATATAGCTACTCACGTAGCTAAAGGGGCCTTCATGTCCTTACTTTCACTTGCATACATCAGTGAGGAAAGCCCCTGTAGGCGGTCTCCAGGAAAACCCAGCAGGTTGATGATTTTGAGCAGGTTTGGGGGCACCATGGATATGCAAAGATGAAAAAGTCCATATCCAAAGCTAACAGCACCTTTCAGTCTGTTAAGCGAATCCTCCGTTACACCTTCTGCAGCAATATGATTATCATTTGCAGCATCAGAAGTCAAGGATTCCTGAGTTGTTTTCTTCTGATAGATTTCCTGCAGTGCATTAATGTCCGTATAGCACTTATTGTAAATCTTCCAGGCTTTTCGCAGTATCCACCCACCTTTTATGTACGCTAGAAAAACCAAGGAAGAAAAGAAATACTTCAAGGACATATTTCAGAAGCCAAACATCCTAAGTAGTAAATACTATTTTCCACACCCAGGATGCTCTATTTGCAACAACTGAGTGTATTAAGGATTTTGTAATAGCTACTGTTCCCTCAGAGAGGCCTTGCACACTGGGCACTAAGAACTTCAGTGTGCACAAGCACAGACTTTACAGGGGCACATGACACAAAGGCACCATGTGGCAGTACAGSTGTCAGAGAGAAGGAGAAAAATCAAAGAACTTAGTGCTGGATTTTCCTCCACTAYAGAGTGCAGATCAAACAGCTGCCTAGCAGAGAGAAGCAAAATTCAGAAGAGATTACACCGCCTCACTGAAGCCCGAATTGTGTTAAAAGACAGTTGATGGGAAAATACCAAGGAAAGCCTCTCCTTTTGGTTTGACAGTAAGATTATCAACATTACCACTTCCCTGCCCTACTCATGAACACAGTGYCCTACAATTAAGGRAAAAAAAAGAAAAAGAAAACACACTAAAACTATATGGTTTTTAAGTATTTTTCAGTTGCCTGACTTCCTCAATTTCAAATGCAATGTGGGTACCTGAATTTCCCTAGAAATCTGGTCTTGAGCATTTTTTGGAGAATGACAGTATTCTCAGTCTGTGATCTTTACAGCAGGGTAAAGAAAGGCCTGACRTCAAAAGATGAAGGTGTTCAATTTGTCTATTTACACAGCAATCATCTTTGTTATAAGCACACCCTTTAATAATGGTAAGTGTTARACATGACACAAATGGAGAAACACATTAGCTGTAAAAACAGACACCACATTTTGGCTGTGACAGAGCTGAGAGTTAGGAACTGCAGTGACAAAGACTAACTAAAAATAAAATAAAARCATGGTTATAGCAGCAGTGTTCAAACAAATATAGCCAGATTTGCAAAGATCAGTGTTATAACTAATGCCAGAATTAGACCATAACAGGTGGGGTGTGTYAAAGAAAAGCAAGATGCTATTAATACCAAACAACTCTATAAAAGCCTTTGATGTCTTTGACAAAAACCCTCCCAAATCACAAAAAAAGCCCAACATTTCCAGAGAAAGTAACATCACCAACTAGACTGCCTCTTTTTGGATTCTTGTTATACAAAGAGGGCATGAAGCTAGTTTGATAGTCTTAAAAAATTATAGTGACAGAGACTGTAAAATTTGTATTTTCAGTTATGACAGAAGGGTTCTGTCAACATAAACTTGGAAGTATTAAAAAAAAAAAATAATCCTCTCTCTTGAGATGAGTATTAAAGGATTAGAATAAAAATGAACTCCCCAACCTTGATTTAACTGCAATTCAAGACTAACATGACTCAAATTTTAAGCAATTAGGTCACTTTTGGCTGCACAAAGTACTTTAAAAGTTATGTGGTTCACCACAAGATGAATGCCCACACAACTATGCACAGCAATGCAGCACACAGACAGTAGTAAAAAAGACATTTTACTTGTCCTACAGATAGTGAATCTGCCCATAGCTAACCACTGTGTTCCAACGCAAGCAGGAAATGGAAAAGATGTGGTATGGGGAAAAAAAAGCACAGTTTTACACTTTCCTTCCATTGCTGTGCTGTCATTAAATTGTTTGCTAACATAGCATAACCATAATTGATATTACATTGGTATACCAATATAAAACAATCTAACAAATTAAAACAAGGAATTTTTGATTTTTKAGACATAAAAATTTAATCAAGCCAAATCATGGAGTTGATTTCCAAACATGAAAGTAGTCAGACCCATAACARCAGTGGTAAATACCAAGAAAAGTTCAATATTGCCAGGGGAAGTTAATGTCATTTGGTCTGCCAACAACTTTATGATGAAAGTATTTCTAATACAYCCATGAGGGTGGAAAAGAAAATATAAAATGTGTTAAGCATATGAGAAACCCACTTGTGTGGCATCATATGCTTCTTGTCAAACTGTTCCAGGAAGAAAAACACAAGGAGTTTTTCACCCATCCACTGATAGAAATATTTGTCTCCTGGGTTTTTTTTTTGTGAAATTACACTCATTTCAATAATCTGGTTGCTATTTTTGTGTAGAAATAGGATAAAAACAAAGAATGAATGTACACTCATAGACAGATAATATACTTTAAAACAAAAAATAATGGATCCAAGAGCTCAGCAGTGTCAGTAAATAGCAGTCACTGAGGCAGCATTTAGCTCCTTGGAATTTTARCTAAAGATTTCAGGTATATTTTTTGCTCAGTAGAATAACCCAAATATACTGCATGTTTTGCAATTCTCTGCTACCCACTTTAGTTCTCTGAGCTACAGACAAGAGAGAAAAGGAACAGACACCACCTTCAGTTACAGCATCCAACCCAGTTATGCAGCTGCAGAATACATATTGAAACAAGGGAAAAAAGCTTCAAGAGGGAGGGAAAAAATAACCACTACAAACAAAAACCCAGAATTGCATCAAAAATAGCAAGAAAACCCTTCTGCAGCACAATACACAAATTGTATTGTGACAGAAATATCCCCTGAATTTCTGCTAACAAGAACCAAACRTATTCTTTATGCCATAGTTTGGAATAAAACAAGTCTACACATCACAGAAAGCATTACACTCTTGACTGAAAATTTTAAGTGTCATTTTAAATAATCTGAATGTTATTTCCCCATTTCTTTTCAGATGATCAGCAGAGTTTGGTCTGTCTGCCATCTCTTCAAATTCACTGATWTGGTAAGAACCTGAGATTTGCTCACATTATCTCTATGACCCTGACCACAGTTTTTTATAAACTAACAGATAAAAGCATGTTTTAAGATTGTGCAAGAGATGCAGGAATACAAGAAAACATCACAAACAGCTCTGCAGTTGAAAGGAAGGGTTTGTATTCAAGAGGACAGGATTACCCTCTTTGGCATGCAAGGGCACGCTCCGGTGACCAGAGAGTAAGAACTGATTCAGCAGTTCCATGTTCAGCACACTCATTTAAAATTGCTTTCATTGGCACTTTGTCACCTCCCGGAATTGTCATGAACAGAATACATATGGAACATCAGGATTTTCCCAGTGGCCTGGATTTAAGTCTCTTTTATCTTGCAGGCCACAAAGCACACAGATGCTACCCATTTTCATCCCAACTCCTTCAAGACCTCTAAGATAACATGCAAACTTGTCTAAGGAGAACCAACTGAATATGATTACTGGTATGGAAAAAGAAAAAAAAGCCCTMATTTCTAGCAATCCATCTAATTTTTCACCACTATCTACACAAAGGTGGAACACCTCTGTAAGTATAGCAATCTTGGAATGTTTCAAACGCTTCTTACAAAACAATTATTTTTACTAGAAGTCATATGGTGATTTTATGATCAAGTTTTATTAAAAAGACATACTAAAATATATCTAAACACAAAAACCACAGCACACCTGATAACTCCTGTTTTACAAACGAGAGCACAGCCAAATAGACTTGACAGTCTGCTACGATTATTTGTCTCTGCAGACGATCGATCATGGACAGAGTGGATTTCCGTCCATCAACCTGTTTGGAATATACAAACACAGAGCACAGAAAAATATTAAGAAARATCATACACAATACTTGTCTAAATCTGAGAAATTAAAAAATCCAAAATTACCTGCATGTGGTAGTATTGCTACTAAATTAACTCAGAATTTTGAAGTTGAAAACTGTGCTAAAATTTCTTGGACAGATCATCAAGCAAAATCCTACTTAACCGGGAAATTTTACACACATATTACCAGTTATTTTACCCAAGGTTCTAAAAAATTGTCAAGAACAGATTTAAATTTCATTTAATTAATCCTAAACATGCAATTAACAGATTTAAGACAGGAAGAGCACAGAAATGGGTGTATGACAAGTGGCAGGGTAAATACAGTGCCCCTTAAGAGCAGAGATTAAAGGATGACAGGTTCAACACTTTTTACCAAGCAAACTAAACACTGAAGAGAAATGGCTTCTTTTTCTGCTGTGATTCTGCTGTGTCACACTTGGCTCACTGGATGCTTCTGTACAACTACTTTAACTTGTTCTGAATCTCCATGCTTAATTCTTCCTCTATTATTTAGAATGAGAAATCTAAAAAAGGAAGGAAAATTCCCTAGGAATATGCCTGGCTCACAGCAACCTGCAGCCTCAACATCACAACTTTTGAACATTACTAGAGCATGGATGAATTAAAGTTAGCCTGAATTAGACAGGCTACAAGCTTCCTGAAATATTTTTAGTAGGTCACAAATTTTGCAGATTCAGAAAACAATAACTGACATAAACACAACCTGACACTTTAGAAGACACCTTATCCACCTGAAACGAAGTATTTTAGAACACTTAGGAAATCCAAGTAAAACATTTGACTGAATTTCCAAATTTATTATTAATCTCAACTACTCTTCACATACCAAAAATCATCTTTTCAAGATACAAAGAGGACAGAAAGGAGGTTTCCAGAAAAATTTATTTAATACACAAATTACGTTCTTACATTCTTTTTAATTTTATTCTTGATCGTTTCTATAACTCCAGCTTCTTCACTTTCACAAAGTTTCTCYGTAGCCTTTAAGTCATCACATGCCAGTTGCATTTTCTCCTCTTCAAATGTCATCATGGCATTCTATCAAAAATCAAGAACATTTGAATGATAAAAACCACAAATACTTTTATGTCTACAAACACTGTGGGATAGTAAAAATTTGCATAAAAACTGGACAGCAAAACTTTTATAACTGAAGTATTATTACACATCCATCAGTGCAAATACTTCTAATACAGAASCACTGAACTAGAAAATTGAGATCTTTATCAAAATTTCAAGACAATCAAGTCCGAACACACTAATTGCTCACCTCCATCTTAGACCTTCATATACTGTCAAACTGTCAGATTACTTTAAGCAGAAGAAAAATTCCTATACATTCATTTTCAATTTTTGTTATGTGAGGCATGATATACATCTCTGCAGATATCTGTTTTTATTCATTCATATAAGTAACAGGCCTTCAAAGTCAGTAACAACAAGRAGCTATTAAATTATTCAAAATAATAACCACAGTCCCTCCATAGGTAAGAAGAAAAAGAAACCACATCTGACTCCAACTACTGCTGAGCCAACRGAAATAAAATTCAGGACAAGTAACTTCTTTTCTTGGAGCTTATTAAACAAAAGCTCTGAATGACACAGGCACACCAAGTGCTGCTGCTATATTTAGAACAGCAGCTAAGCAAGATACTTTCAAGATCCTCTGATGCTGCACTGGTTCAGCACATCAATTCAGATAAGCAAGCCTGGGAGATTCTCCCTTTCCTTTCTCCCCTCCACTGACTTAAAAGGAAGCATATGCCCCAGGAGGTTTCCTAACCATGCATTTTTCCATGTTGCATGCTAGAGAGAATTCATATTTATTTCATTCACAAATCATGTATTTCTGACATATTGCAATAAATTCTGTCTTTCAAAATATTATTACCATAGATAAATCCTGGTGAGATCTAAGATGAAGCAACTAAGTCAGAATAAGGTCAGTCTAAAAGACAAGATCCAAACACTTTCCCATACACCTGCTCAGTTTTTATACATGACATTATACTTTCTAGTATGTTATATTTTAAAAAAAGCATTTACCAAACCTAACTTGCTCAATATGACTTTTTAGTCAACCAATATTCTCAGTTCTCATCTATCCAAAATGGAAGCAATGTGAATGGACTGAATTAAAAACTTTAACCCAGAAGTATGGATGCAGAAATCTTCAATAGCAAAAGTTACCAGAAAAACAGGCATTTTTATTTTAATCAAATAAATAAGTAAATAAATAAYTCCACTGCTCACTTAAGAGAACTTTTTATTATGGCTCTGTTAATGGAACACATAAATATTTCATACATTTARGAAGCTGGATTGCAGAACCTTTACTTTCTACTTAAATCACATGAGTAAACAAGCTTTACACAGCATAATGCCTTGTTCTCTAGCTATGTTTAATCTAAAAATTTGGAAAAAAAGTAGTCTCAGAAAAAGGAAAAAAAGAGTATTATGATGCRTGCACATACAGCCACAAACCCCAAGTATACTCTGCGCTCTCAACTACTCACCAAAAAACTGACAAAACTGGCTCCAAAACTCATTAATGGRCTATGGTTTCTGTAAAGAAAACAAACAATAGTTACTTTATTTGTACATATTTCCTGTAATAAAGATCCATGTTTAATTCCTCAGGTTTTGCTTGTCTGTTTGGAAATAAATATTGGTGGTGTTTTGTATCAAGTTACAAAGATATCTSCAAAACATAATGGAAACAGAAAATCAAGAGTTTAATAGCTTTTACTTTTACATTGAATATATCTTTAAAAAATAATTTTTTGGTATTAGGATACATATATTTTAAGAGAAACCACTGCCATCAAAATACATTCAGTTCAGGTCAAAAGAAAAAGCTACAAAAAMTTAAAATCTGCCAAATCTGCCAATTCTACTCTCCTCTTGTGATCCATCACTACGTTTCTGTCCTAGAAGACAAATGTTAACTGGTTCTATTAAGAGACTCTCATTTCCATCTGTTTCTATGAATTTAACTTACCCACTAAAAAAATCCATCTACTACACCATGAAGTTGTTGCAATACAAGATTCTTACAAGGCTTATGGTTTTGTTTCAAGCTCAGAATCCATATCTTACTACACTGTGTGGAACAGCTTTAAGATGCTTCAACCTGTTCTGTTCACAGGCCTATTTCACCAAAGGGTGATCAAAACTAGATGAAAAAGTTCAGACAGATTTCATGGGGCTACAGTAATGCCACATAGAAGCCATTTTGGAAAAAAAAAAATGGAATTGTCAGGACCTCAGTGGTACCACTGATTCACATTGTTCACTGGTGGGCTGCCAGATTATATGAAACCATAGACTTACAGGATTTAAGAAGTACAATTTAGGTGACAGAAACATATTGCTACAGTACCTAATTTGTTTTCAATTTTATTCTACAAGCATTGTATTAAAGCACAGTTCTAAAGTAGCAGAGGTACTTAAAAAACATGGAGAAAGAAGTATATTGCTGAAACACAAATTTTCAGTAGTGAACTGGTATTATAGAATACAAGAGTAGAGTTTGGCTATTTGTTATTTTTTTAAAAGAAGCAGTCAGCAATGTTTCCCCCACACACACCTTTTCTCACTTTTGATTTAGCATAAATATCTAAAAGCAAGGCCATGAACAAGAATAATGAGAAAGAAAAACAGGGAAGACAAACAAAGCATGTTGTAACAGGAAAAACCTTCCCTTTTTATATACACTGCTCAATTCTGTATATACACTTAAATGTGAGATCGATACAACTTGTCACATTTTTTCCATTGTTTTTTTCCAAAGGAAAAATAGGTTGGGTACTTCCTCCTTTGTTAACAGGCAACAAAGAACAGCTGCCAGTAAATGTCAGTGCTTCTCAGTACCTGGACTGTGCTCTCCCAGCAGCTGTGTCACACAGGGCAGCAGCAATCAGCCACACAAATTGCACTTGCTGCAGCTGCCACTTCCAGCATGAACTCCTGCTGCAGAGGGCACATGGCTCCCTCATAATCCCGTTTTCAACCCATGAGGCACGTGGGACCATCCAGCAGCCAGTCCTACCACCACACTCCCAGCACAACCTTCACCACACATTTCAAGGTCACACCTGCATTATCAACACCCAACTGATCTAAAACTGCAGAACAGATCAGCACATCACACAGATCATTTTTATGTCTGTACACATCATATTTCAAAGAAGCTCAGAAATAAAGCAAATGTTTCATTTTTGTGTTTCCTCAGACCTGTGTACACAGAATGCAAGCATTTCTGGGGGGCTAAAAGGTGTTAAAATAATGTTAAAAACTGAGATAGCTAACTACAATTGAGAGCCAACTGGTCTTTAAAGACTACAAAATAAACTGAAGCAATGAAAATTTGCCCAAGTATTCCAGGGTATATTTGTCTGAGTACAGCTGAGTTTTTTTCCCCAAGTACATACTTATCTTTTTCAACTGACCTTTCAAAACTGCTTCCACACTTTGCACTCTTGACACTCACTGCTACTTCTGTTCCTGATTCATCCCCCATGATCAAAGATGAAACAACAGAAAAATCAAGAGCCACATCATTATTCCATTCTGAAATTATCAGTAGCTATAATACATGAGGTAAATATCACATATCAGTTCTTTTTAACTTTCAGTCACTCAATCTATAAAAAGCATTGCCATTACAGCACATATGGGCTGTAGCACAAAAGGACCCTGAAGCAAGAAAACCCGATGCATAATATTATCCTATGTCTGGGAGTTGCTTCTGTTGAGACCATGGAGTTTGGCAATCAAAACATCAAAACTTTACTGTAGGAGTCCCCCACACAGAGTTTGTGTCATCACTAAAGAAAATAAGGAACACTTCTAGCACATTCCTACATAGTCATTGGGTAGAGACTATAATTGCAGCTTTATGGAAGACCATTTAGRTAAGGTAATTCCACTGTTTAAAATACAACTTTTAGCAACAACCATGTTATGAGCTCAGTCTTTGTGAGTATTATAMTGACTGATAAATTCTTCAACAGTTTAAGGCCATCTTTCCCTTGAGAGCTAGGAAAAGTGTGAAATGGCACAGCACTGTCCCAGTAAAAACTGAGGTGTAACTAATGATGACAGGAGGTTTCTGGGAAAAACACAATCCCACARAAAGCTCAAGCTCCTTGTAAGTGACCTTCAGCTTCAGACATGAAGTTTCATCCTTTTTGACAGACAACTCTAAAGCTGTTAAGAAACAAAAAAATGAGGCAGCACTTGAGAAGATACTAACAGCAACCAAGGGCCACATCACTGCTGACAGGAGCTATGGAACCGAATACAAATTAACACAGGGACAGGGCACTACCCAAGTTGTCCTCACGACTTTGAAAGCAATAACCTCCATTAAGTAAAGAAAAATCTCAAGACTTTTAATTAGCTCAAAGACGAAAGGGAAAAAAATCCAGACATATTTTGTAAAACACACTTTGCACTTCACCTAAGAAACTAGGACTCCTAATGTATCTTTTTTTTATAAGAAACTATGCTATTAATGCCATTGCTGCAAGATACCACAGTAAAAGGTCCTTCATATCAATAAAATCAGCATGTGTAACTAAACTTCAGTCAAAAATCTTAAGAGCACTGAAGTAGCACTTTCTTCCAGACATCTAAACTAGCATTACACAAGACATTGCTCCTCCCAAAAAACCCTGATGSATTTGCCTCATGTCATAGCATAAATTTAAAGTATTAACTGGCTTTCAGAAGAAAGGTGTTTGCTATGGCCCATTTTCACACATGATGATAACATTCAGGGGTTKTAAGCTTTAGTTTAATATTGCTGAGATAATACAGCCCAGTTTCACAATAAAAAAATACATCAGAACTGAAGCACAAAAAAAAAAAAAATTACTTCTCAGTATTTTCTTTTTTTTATATAGCTTTTTCCAAGATAGTATTTCACTTCTCCACAACAGCTTCTAAAGCTACTACAGCCTAGCTCAGGTTTAAATTTAGAGTAATGTAATTAACTTGCCACCACTTCCTCACTGTTTTTCTAGTCATTGCTACCTTAGCCACAGTCCATCAAGAATTCCAGTCATCATGCTGAGAGTGATGCTCAGGTTGAAACAAATTAATTTTGTCCACAAAGTGGGAGAATAAAGCAAAATAGCATCATTCATCTAAGTTCACAGATAAATATAGTAGCAGGAACTGAGTATTTTAAAACAAGGCAGAAAAATGCAGAAATAGACAGGTAAGGAACTTACTGCAACAACATACAAATCCTTTGGTCATTATTTCATCACAGATTATTCTAAAATGTGTTCTAAAAGTTGTYTGAGAGACTACGAACATGACAGATCCACATATGTACACCTCTCATCCAATATTGGTATATGAAATACCCATGRTAATAAAAGTGTCATGGAAGCATTACAGTATTAAATGACATTGAGAACTGCAAATATCAGATCTAGGTTTAGTTTACATTTCATAATCAGCACAAATTTGCTTTGTTAAATGAACCCTTAGCGTACATTTCTATTTCTACTAGAAATACCTAACAAAAGAAAAATTCAGGAATATAAAAATAATTATCTGGTCCTGTTCTATTCTATTTTTACCCAATTGTTTTGTCCTGCAAATTAAGGGGAGACGGTTTTGCTCTAACTTCAGGCTGTGAACTTAAGACATACAACATGAAAACAGCAGAGATTAGGAGAAGACATTTCAATTGCACCTTTCATTTAACAACTAGTTACAAAGGTGAGAGACAAACTAGTTATATCAGCAGATTTGTACTAACTCASCACTTGCATTCTATAAATCTGTAAGAACTGGGGACCTAAGCAAAACCTTTTTTTTCCAACCTGACAAAAATCACTTTCCACAACCAGCTATCRCAGCTTAACTGACATCATGTAATTTCTTTAATATCTCAAAAATCCTGAAGTAGATTAAAACAAAAACATATCTATCCTRTTACAACAGCCTGAAATATTTTATCAGAAACAGTAGATCAAAGAGTGGGTGCAGTAAAAAGAGTAAAAAGTCTTTAAAGCATTTGCAACTTTCACGTAATTAATAAGATCTGCTTACTATCACACCTCTTCTGCCATCTCCACCAAACCTGACTTCTAACCTCTGAGTTATAAACCCAGATTGTAGTTTAGCTTTCTGTCATCTTCCCTTGGACTTCAGCCACCAGATACTGCTCCCTCTACCCTTCCTACCACTTCTTCTGGCAACACCACCTGTCTCTGTCATGAAGGCCACAAAACTGTCACACTCCATGTGATCATCTCTGGGTACCGAGGTCTTGGAAGATTTAAACTGCAGAATGCTTGAAGTATCTCTAATCTACCCACACAGCTGGAAAACCAATGCTGGTTTTATGTGCATTATTATTACCATTACTGTGCCTAGCACTGAGCAATGAAATCTCCCCTCACTGAGGTACACATTTAGAATATTGCTACTGAAAACCACTTCCCTTAGAAATAATTCCCCTTTCTATACATCCATCTAGCAGCTGCTCCTCTGCCTATGGCTGCAACAAACAAAAGCACACAGGGTTGCTATGAGGGCACTCACAATTTATTCTCATGCTGCCAACTGAGATGCTATCATCCTTCGCCCAACCAAGTGACGTCAGCTCCTGCTCTGCTGGCCTTATCTTTAGAGAAGCTCCTGCAGCATCTACTAAATCACCTCATTTTTGCTCTTAAGGTTCCTTTGCTAAGCTATATAGCAAGAATTTCAGCAGTGGTTAGACCGCCCATACATGGGTCATAATCTACTTACTGATCAATGCTGGTTTAATGTCACCTTGCCTCAACTTGCATTTGGGTTAAAAAGTAYTTTGAGCCACAGACAGCATTTCAAGTTGGTAATATGAGGTTCAAWTGCCTATTCATAATGGACTTCTGGTCCATTACTAAGTTTGTGTGTCTATTAATACACATAATGTAGCATGTCAACTTTAAATTGATTTCAGGTTTTTTAAGCAACCATAGTAAGCTTTCTTCTCATTTGCACCAGCTTCTACTTCTCCATGTTCTGCTTTACCCCATCAGGTTGAACATTGTGTTTTTCTACACTGGCCCCATTCTTCAAATCCTTACAGATTTTGTCTTATAATCATATTTCTCTACATACTCTTCAATTTCTTCTGTGGATATGACCTGATTATATACATTTTACTCATCATCTTGTACCATTTCTCTTTCCGTTAAGATGGAAGTTGGAAGCTTTACCATGCCTTCTCAAGTGTTAGAATCATTCAYGCAGAGTCAAATATTTCTTTGGTAGGAAACAGAAGATTGCTGGTTTTCTTGTGAGATAATAGCCCTGATCTCATGATTTATGCCCTGGCAGCCAGGAGGGCCAACCMTGTGTCCTGGGGTGCACCAGGCACAATTGTCATCCAGTCAAAGGATGCAGCTGTCTGCTCTGCACTGGGACAGCCTCAGCTTGTGTTCTGTGCAGTTTTAAGCACCACAACGTAAGAAAGACACAAGGCCATCAGAGAACASGCAAAGGAGGGCCACAAAGGTGGTGAAGGGCCTTGAGGGGAAGCCAAATGAAGAGTGGCTGAGGTCACTTGGCTTCTCCAGACTGRAGGAGACACAGAGGAGACTTCACTGCAGCCTACAACTTCCTCTTGAGWGGAGGAGGAGCAGCAGACACTGGGCTCTTCTCACTCACAACCAGCGACAGGACTCAAGGAAATGGCACAAAGCTTTGTCAGGGGAGGTTTAGGTTAGGTTTTTAGGAAAAGGTTCTTCACCCAGAGGGTGCTTGAGCACTGGAACAGGCTCCTCAGGGAAGTGGTCAAGCACCAAGCCTGACAGAGTTCAAGAAGTGTTTTGGACAACGATCACAGGCAGATGGGGTGATTCTTGGAGCTGTCCTCTGCAGAGCCCAGAGCTGAACTCATTGATCCTGATGGGTTCCTTCTAATTCAGGACACTCTACAATTTGACAATTTAGTTGKGAGTCAACACTCAGCAAAAAACTCCTGGCTTTATTTAACACAGCCTTCTCTTCCCTTAGCTGGAGGAAGTTATTAAATCATTTTTGAATTGCAAATGTTCTTAAGAAGTGAAGAATCAGCAAAAAAAAAAAAAAGTTCTTTGACAGTTTCTTTCCTTCTTATATCTAGAAATCCACAAAGCTACAAGGGGAAAAAGAACACTCCAGTTCAGCTTTCCTGCTAGTGTCAGGGGGTTCACCAAAACAGTACCACCCTGCTGCCTGAGGGCCCCATCTTCACTATCTATGTCCTTGGTTAACCTCCATCCCTCTTGCAGCTTCCACAGATACGCARAAGTTTAAACTGATGAAAACTAGGACAGAGCTAGCATTGTTCAAGCTGAATAAAAAGATTGATATCTGACAGTTTCAAATATGAGCTGGCACTGAGGAAACCTAATATGGCTACAGGCCCTAAGGACAGTGGTGCTGTCTTAGTGAAGACCTATGAAAATACCACATCCACTGGTATTTGACTCATGTTCAGATTGTTATCACCACTAGCAGGTAGAAGATCTAGACTTCTAGAAAAATAAACTCATGAAAAAGCATATGCAGATATAGATGCTACATGTAGATGATTTTTCAAACCCTACTATCTTCCCTCAAGTACAATTTAAAACAAAAATACTCACAAACAACACCTGACAAATCATTAAGTGCTTTAGTGTGATAGACAACACAGTTCCAACTAAATGCTGTATCTGGCACACAGATATCATAATGATATCAGATGAATATTCATCTTCTTCAGATTCTCAGTAGATATGTATATGAGCTATAACCACAAGAAGACAAAATACCACTCTCCCATGTCCAATACAGAAATAATGGTTCTGTGGCACAAAAGTTCAAAGTATCACTACTCTTCATAGGCAAGACTTTACTGGTGTGGATATGCATATGAAACACAACTGCAATTCCAACCCTGGTTTCCTCAAGGACTGCATTGTGACCAACCTTCAAATGTAACTGATTTTAGGCTCAGCAGTCAGCTTTCTTTTGACAGTTTCTTTCTTACATGCTACAAGAGGAAAAAGAATACTCCAGTTCAATACTCAATACTTTCTGGAAGATGCRAAAATGTAGAAGAGCCAAGAAAAATACATACTTGCCTGTTTTAGAGACAAGGTTGCCTACTGTCCCATAAAGACAGAAGCATTAATTTATATTCTTCAGCAGACCTTTCAGRTGGCAAATTAATTTAAAAATTGAAGTAACAAAAAGCAGAATCAAAACCAGCAGTTTCTAAGAAATGATTTTAAGTAGTTTACCTGATGTGGCTACTGAAACGGAAGTTTTGCTGAGTATCTCCATTCTTCACTTCTACAACTCATTAATAACTGTTAAGCTTCTGAAACAGAGCTAAGCTACCTGCATAGGAAGTAGTTTAGAATTAACTCTCTACAAGAAAGGTCACTTGAAATACAGACAACACACACTCATATCAAGTTAAAAATGCTGCATGCCATCAGACATCTTTGACCTTTGGTACGACGAATTACAAACATCAGTATTAAACTATGGAGAGCTCCTTGTTTGGCTTACCAATCCCATTTAGGACGGGTTTTATTTCACAGTTCCAAGCACACATCTACAAAAACACACTCATTAAGACTGCATGCAAAACAAACATATAATAGCACTGCTTAAGTCCTTGCAAAAAGAATACATTCAAGACAAGCACAGATTCAAAAACTGCACATGCCTCCAGAATTCAGGTTTATAGGAAGTTGAGCATACTTTGCTGCATCTTCTCTCCTGTATGAAATCTAAATTATCAACATACAGTTAATCTGCAATTCAATATGGGCTTATTAGTTCACAGCAAGAGGAAGCTTGCTACAAATTTTGGGATGAAGGAAAAAGTTTTTAAATTACTCTGAAAATCTCCAGCCCAAGACAGCAATTATCAATTTATGAATCATAAACTATTAATCTTATTAATAGATTCCTATTTACTCCTTGAAGGGGATGTTTCAAAGCCACAATCAAAAAATACACSGAACTCAGAAGCATTTCTTGATAAAATCAAACTAAGAAAAGCTTGCATCTGGCAAAAAAAGTTTGGCAAGTTTCTGCATTTAAGAGATCTTTAGTAATAAAACCKTCTAGATAACCAAAAGAAGAGTTTGCAGAAGAAGTCATTATTCACCCTTTCAAGGTAGGATTAAACTGCATTTTGAGAACAGGAATCTTAACGATTTTACTCCCTAGTAGTACTTTAAAATGTAAGAAGCATCACATATTTAGAATTCCTAGACTAATTCCAGATTCACACTACTGAGAGAAAGCAATGGCACAGCACATGCAAAAGTGAGATGAGGAAACCACACTGAGTGTYCCTTAACTGGCACCTTAAAAAAACTACACAACACAAAAGCATGCAACCAAAACCAACAGGTTCCTTAGATACAGAGAACAACTGAGGACTTCAAAAGAAAGAAATACACAAGAAGTAACTCACAGGGTGCAACTTCACATGACATAGACCTAGCAATTACAGACATGGTTTAGTGGTGGTCTTGGCAGTGCTGGGTTAAGAGYTGGACTTCATGCTTATGCATGTGAGGAATGCAGAATTGGACCTTGCTGCAATATTCCAGTTAGTTCTACACAACAGTACTTTGTATTACACAGCAGCATATGCCAGAAACAAAATTACATGTTTAATATTAACCTGTTGCASGTAGACAAAAAAATGTTATTCCATTGTTATTATTAAGGGGAATRTTCTTAATGTGTCTTACTCCCTGCACTCCACTTCCATCCATCCTTTCTGTAAACAAGATTTAAATACATAAGTACACCATCACTATGAAGTTCTATTTTAAGTCAACCAAAGCCTTTTTTAATCGTACAGACAACAGCATTATAGTGCATATTAATTATTTAGAAGGTATGCGCAATTACMGCAGCTCAAGCTCGACTGGAAGGCATTAGTCCTAAGAAAAGAAGCAAGGACAGGTAGGGGCAACCTTTTCTTTAAGCCTGACTTACACAGCTGCACTAACGCCATTCCTACCAGATGCCTACTTAATGCAGAAACCTAGACATGATGTATGTGGGGATTATGAGCATAATCTTACAAAGATAATCACAGCAGCACTCACAGACCTGTCGTTGCTATCCATTTTGTACACTGAAGACCTTATCAGACCACACACGAGCACCGGAGCGAAAACCCCCCAGGGAATATCTGCAGCCACACGTGTGTGTTTACACACACACGACAGCCAAATCCAGACTGTGCTACCGAGGGACCCCTGCTCTCCATCCCTCCAACAGACACCAGACACCCTCCACCACAGCACAACACACAGCACCCCCGAGCCCTTGTGGCCAAGAAGACCAACAGAATCCTGGAATGCATTAGGGAGAGCAGGGCCAGAGGCTGAGGGATGTGATCCTGCCCCTCTACTAATCCTGGTGAAGTCTAATCTGAAGTGGCGCATCCAGTTCTAGCTTCCTGAGTACAAAGGAGCTATGGAGCTCCTGAAGCAGGTCCAGCAGGGGGCAATGAGGATGAGTGGGGACTGGAACATCTCTCTAATGAGGAAAGGCTGAGGAAGTTGGGCCCGTTCAGCCTCGAGAAGAGATGACTGAGAGGGGACCTTATCAATGTGTATAAATATCCAAAGGGAGGCTCTCAAGAGGATGGAGCCAGGCTCTCCTCAGTGGTTCTAAGCACTAGGACAAGAGGCAGCGGGCAGAAACTGATACACAGGAAGTTCCACCTGAACATGAGGAGGAGCTTCTTTACTGCGTGGGTGACCCTGCATAGGAACAGATTGCTCAGAGAGCTTGTGGAGTCTCCCTCATTGAAGATATTCAAGAACGGTCTGGGGATAATCTTGTGCCATGTGCTCTAGGATGACCCTGGGTGGTTGGACCAGATGACCCACTGCGGCCCCTTCCAACCTGACCCATTGTGTGATTTCTGTCTCTTGGGAAAGGGAACACGCGTGTCCCTTTCCCAAGAGAGCCCTACCGAGGCAGCGACTGGCAGCACCGACCCTTCCCGCTCCGAGGGGCCGGGCAGGGCGAGGTTTCCCGTGCCAGAGCCCCCTGCGCACCCCGCGGCCCCGCGGCCCGCTCACCTCCCGCCCGCGGGGGCGCAGGAGCCGTGCCGGGGAAGGGGCCCGGGGAGGGGGCGGCGGAGGGGCGGCCGGGACTGACCTGTATTTCTTGAAGAGCTGGTCGGACTCGCGGAAGCCGTTGTTCAGYAGCATGTTGATGCCGGCCAGCGCCAGCTCCGAATCCTCGATGGGCAGCGGCGCTTCTCCGTCCTCCCGCTGCTCCGAGCCGGCCATGACGATGAGGAGGCAGCGGGACCCAGCCGACTCTCCCCTACCTTCCTACCTGCGTACCCACCTACCCAGCTGTCTACCCGCTCAGCCCTTCCCGGGCAGCTTGGTGCTGCCTCGGCGCGCCTGCGGGAGGAGCCGGGAGCGCCCGGTGCCCGCGGAGGCGCGAAGTCGCTGTTGCCGCAGCCGCTCCGCGCCCGCAACCGCTCCGAAAGCGGCGGCGCCTGCCCCGCGCCCCAGCGCGCAGGCGCCGCCGTGAGGCCGCGCAGGCGCGGGGCTGGCGCCGGGTGAGGGGCTGGGGGCTCAGCGGCGGCGGGGCGGCTCCGCCCGTGGCTGGGCTGCGCTGACGGCCCTGAGCGCGGAGCCTTCTGCCGGCTTTCGTGGAATCACAGACTGTCTTGCGGTCTGGAAGGGATCCGCAAGGGTCTTCGAGTTCAACTCCTGTCCCTGCACAGACAYCCTAAAAATCTCAGTATGCGCCTGAGGGCATTGTCCGAAGGCWTCTTGAACTCTGTCAGGCTTGGTGCTGTGACCACTTCCSTGGAGAGCCTGTTCCAGTACTCAAACAGCCTCTGGGTGATTTGAACTTTTTCACAAAATCACAGAATGAACTAGGTCGGAAAAGACTTGAGATCATCAAGTCCAACCTATGACCTAACACCCCCTCATCAGCTGGGTGCCACGTCCAGTCTTAAACACATCCAAGGACGGTGACTCCACCACCTCCCTGGGCAGAGGATTCCAGCGCCCAATCACTCAGCGAAGAATTTTTTATTACAATATCTAACCCAAACCTCCCCTGATACAGCTTCATTCCCTCGAGTCTTGACACTGGTCACCGCAGAGAAGAGATCAGTATCTGCCCCTCTGCTTCCCTTCACGAGGATGTTGAAGACTGCAATGAGGCCACCCCTCAGTCTCCTCCAGGCGGAACAAGAGAAAGGACTTCAGCCGCTCCTCATATGGCTGCTCCTTCAGACCCTTCATCATCGTTGTTGCCCTCCTTTGGACACTCTTGAATAGCTTAATGTCTTTCTTGTATTGTGATGACCAAAACTACACGCTCRAGGTGAGGCAGCCCCAGAGCAAAGCGGGACAATCCTCTCCGTTGCCCGGCTGGCGATGCTGATGCCCCCAGGACACAGCTGCCCCTCCTGGCTGCCRGGGCACTGCTGACTCCGCCTGCGGCTGCCGCAGCTCTGGGGACGGCACAGTGAGCACCAGCGGGACAGAGGCAGGCACTGATGGGGTGTCCATGCGGGGAGCTGCCCCTGCCTCCATGTGCCACCCTTCCCTCCCCMTCCTCACACATAGGCGCAGCTGGCTGCCACCCACCCTCCTGCCCTCAGGTGGGCTCTCTACAGTCCTGTGGCTTCTTGCAAAATCCACTGCGGGTTGTAATGGATGGATTGTAGCAGCTGGGGCTGCAGCCAGCCCTAGAATGTGAAGAAGTCCAAAGTTCTCCTCTGATAAGTCAGCTTTCCATTTCCAGAGAACTGATTTTTCTTTTTTCTTTCTTTTATTTTTTTATTAGTGGTTTTATTCAGTGACAGAACAGTCACTAGAACAGAGAGTAAAAGTTCCTCTTCCAWACAATGACACTGTGACCTCCCCAGTGCAAGTCTGGGAAACAAGGGTTTCTAGGAGTTTGTTCCCTATCTCTTGACACATACCTTCATGATTAGCAATGCGAACTTGCCTGTGATGCTGACAGCAAAAATCAGTACTTGCAAGTTTGGTTCAGATGCTAGTCTGGCAGGTRTTTCCAAGCACAGGATGGGTGAGAAAGTACACTTGTGTAAACGTATCCATTCCAACCCAAAATGGTCAAGTACCTGGACCCTGAAAACACACCCRCGTTATTTTCATCCCTCTTTGCAAGAGGAGGCTTTCTTTGCTGTGCTTCAATTTAGGTGAATATGAAGGCTAATACGAACAACCTGGTCTTGCTTCCCAGCAGCTAGATGAGTGCTACAGCTGCTCTTGAGAAAAATTTAAGACTCAGATTTCCCCCACCTCCCCTTGGTAGCATACAAAAGAATGGGACCAAATACTGCTTTTAGTAGCAAYCCCTTTTCCCTGTCAAGCAAAACGTCTGTCTTCCTGTGAATCAAGTTGTCATATTTCCATACCTGCCTTCTGGGAATCACTACCACCCSCTTGGAAAAATACTCTGTACCAATAACTTTTTGAAACAACAGTTCTTGAAAGGTGTGGATTGCCTAATGCCAAGAGGCTTCTGCAATCTGTCATGTGTGAATCATGTCCTCTAGCTAATTGCCAGCCCCTCTGTTTTACTGAGCAGGGCTGGACACTCAGGGGGTGTTTAAAGAGGACACATCTTTTGTTACAATGCACATCTCCAAAACAGCATGATCTACATAGCCTAGAAATCCTAAAGGGCTTCTAGAAAGTYAGCTCAGCMTGACTAGGGAGCAATGTGTCCTCCAGTGTGTTTACAGGTTATTTGTGAAATTTGGACTCCARAAATGCAAGCAGCCTCGTTTAAAAGGGAATTGCAGGTTGCAGTTGTGCTGCCCTTATTCTCTGTTTCAGGCTCTCTGTTTCAAGACACCACATTCCAAATGAAAACAATTACTCCTGTAATATTATGTGCCAGGCAGGATTCTTTGGGCAGGGATTCATGGTGGAGCAGTTTATTATATCCTTTCCCTTTGTCAGATGTAATCAATCAAGGGGCAATGAATCTTCTTATAGATTCCCTGAGAAGTTGTCATAGGCTAACGCCTATCTCCAAGTACTATTTCTGAGGAGCAAAGAGCCAAGTCCTTTGTGCAACACCTACTCCATTTCTCCAGTGCTACACTCCTATTTCCTTGCCCCTGTGTTTGTATATATAATRGAGGAGCAGGGCTGTGTGCTTCCTGCAGTTTTGGGTCCCATGCATAAGAAGCTGGAATTCTTTTGAGATCTTCTTTCTAGTTGCTCCAGACCTTGCTGAGGGCTGGCACTGATAATTTGTCTTCTGTAACAAATGCTTTTATACCTACCCAGTAGGTAGCTATTAATTTTCAAACTCAAGATCTGAATAGCTGAATCAACTCTACAGAAACACAGTTATAAGTGTACGGGGAAAAAATGGCAGAATGAAACTGCACTTCAGCTGTTCAAGCAGACAAGTAACATGTTGAACACACCTTCCTTAATGAAGGAAATTGATACATGCAGTTTGACTTCATCAGCTGAGCAAGCAGCAGTTTTATAGTGCC
Source organism: Alauda arvensis (assembly GCA_902810485.1). Taxonomy (NCBI): domain Eukaryota; kingdom Metazoa; phylum Chordata; class Aves; order Passeriformes; family Alaudidae; genus Alauda; species Alauda arvensis. The sequence continues at coordinate 2,632,591 of CADDXX010000019.1, read as the reverse complement.
CATGTTGTRATCTGCACTGCAGCCTCATTTTCCTGCAGAATTGGATTGGCAGTCAGCAGAGCTGTAGGTCTCCCTGCCCTGTAACAGCAGATGAGGTCTTGTGATGGGTTACAATTAGTTTGATTCACATGGAGTATGTGGTACCGCTGATTCATCCTGCTAAAAATGGCCAAGGGAGCGAGAAAACCACAGTGAACAGGACTACATGGATGACTTGTACCTGCCAATCAAAGCTGACACTGACTTTGCAGTCTAACAACACTCTAAGCATCTTTCTTGAGGTTTTTTTGTGTTTGGTGGGTTGGTTTTTTTGCATTCCTGGTAGCACACTCCCATCAGCAAAATAAGCAGTCATCAGCCATCCATTTCAGCAGAGGAGCCARCCCATGGGTAGCCTTGCCTTCACCTCACAGCTCCCTGCAGGGCAGTGTTGAATAACCTGTGCTGCTGCAACCTGTTACCTCTCATGAAAAAAGGCTGAGGCAACTGATTTGTAATTACTCAAGAACACTGAAGTTACTTCTGAACAAGAATTGTACTTTTAATAAATAAACTGGCCTGAAATTTCCAAGACCTGTACTCTAGCTCCCCAGAAGTTAGGTAAATKAAATGTTAAATGGCTACAATATTCACATCCCATACGGGATACAGAGTTGTGGTGGTATTGCAGGTCCTTTGCACGACACTGCTGTTGTAGTTCAAGATAGCCTGTACCTTTGAATACTCAACTGCTCTTCCCTTTGACAAGCTTTCCAAGTTTCTGCCCTGTCCTTGTGCTTCTGACAGGGAGAAGTCCTGCTAGTCATCACACACTGGTCCCTGAGTAAAAAATACTGATCTTTTTCCATCACAGTGTAACCGGAATTTAGCCCTACTCATAAACAACAGAGAATAGCAGAAACTGAAGAAGCAGAAAATAAATTATTACAGAAAAGCATATTGATTTATCTAAAGCATCRGAGAGAAAAGAGTTAAAACCAGGGGCAGGCCTATATTTTTATTTTCTTTAATATGGTTTTCATAGTCTGTAAATTAGGTCCCACTTGTCTCAGGGCTCTTCTCCACTGTGTCTGAATGCAGCAACATAACCCCTTCTTTATGTCTCAGAGTGCCCTAAATCTGATTTTGCTGGGTTTCTCTTTACCTATATTGTTCCAAAACTCTACCTCTGTCCTGAAACACCTCAATAAGCCTGGTACAATTTAGAGTTTTTAAGATGGTGATGAAATTTCAGCAGTTGATTTAGAATACTTGACGATCAGCATTTAAGTTAGAATCACTGCTGTCCTAGGGTGACCTTATGATGCTTGTATCCCCAAATCGTCTGTTCTGTCTGTGTTMGATAYTGTGTTCTGTCGTTATATCTTTTAAGTTTGAGCCTGCTTTGCTTCTCTTAATCCTATCTCACAGCAGAAAAACACTAGAACCACTACATTAATTGGTGCATTAGCTGGGAAAACAAAACTGGTGAACATGAAACCACTACAATTGCTCATTTCAGCAGAGAGGAGAAAAATCCTTCATGATGGAATTAACTTTTTTCCTCTGTGTTGCAGAAAACGTGACTGTGTATGAATGTTGGAAATAATTATTAAAATCATAAAGACATCTCCCACACTTTTTGAATCTCAGAAACAAAGCTGCAGAATCTGCTTCTGTAATTTTGCACTCCTTTTTGAGGATTTGCTATTCTAGTTCAATATAATTTGCAGTCCCATTGTTGGCTATGAAGRGGGGTTGCAAACCAGAGTACAGCCATCTTTTCCAAACTATCAAGAGGGGGCTTATCTGTGTCAGTGACTGCCAGTAATGGCTAGTGAATATATAAATGGGGGGATTTTCCCTTTTTTAATATGGGAAGAAAAAATATTATGTTCATAAGTACATTTCTAAGGAAATGCACTTTTAAAGTAGCTAAAGTCAYTTATTCTTGTGCTTTGTGCCTAACACTGTACCTCTGATCTTGAACAATAAAGATGCCTGTCTATTTATTGTGTCTTGTCACTTAAATATTTATGAGCGGTGAGCTCTACATCGGTTATCATCATGCATTTTCCATACAGCACAGCAACTAAGCAATACTACAAAGACAAGCTAATCTGCAGAGCTGGCTCTTGACGTTTCCCAATTAATATGCATTGTCCTTTTGAGGGCTAAGCCCTGCCTGAGGACACACACATGAAACGATTTGTCTGTTCTGTCAATAGACAAGGAATATGCATACACAAACTGGTAAAAYAGAACAGGCTCAATGAGTCTCTTCATCCAAAGCATTCCAAGGGTACTGAAAATTAGTCCTTTGACCCTTTCTTCTAATTAAAGAGAGCTACAGTAATAACWATAGTACCCACTATTTCTTTGCAGGGGAGCTTACTTCAGAATCAAGTACTTCTTCCTCTCACAAGCTTGCTGTTTTCTCTGCCTTTTTTTTTTTTTTTTTTTGCAGGGGAGCTTACTTCAGAATCAAGTACTTCTTCCTCTCACAAGCTTGCTGTTTTCTCTGCCTTTTTTTTTTCCAGGAAGCCTTTTGTATGGTGAGCTATCAGATAGAAGGTGACTGATCTTTTAGTCTTGGTCTCTTGAGCACTGTTTTGTGGCTGCTCTCACTTAGTCTATGACACAGACTGTGCTGTGTCACTTCTGCACTGAGAAATGACAGAGATGGCTGGATCAGAGCAGGTGAAGTTCTTGGAAATTCAAAAAGGAGTGTCAAAAATGAGACAGAGCAAGGGCATTTTTTTTTTTCATATTTGCTTGTATTGGATAATGTTTATTTTTTATCCACACATTGTTGCTCTGGACCCAGTGTATAATCAGTCATATAATGGGATAAATTGATGTGCAGTCACACRGAGTTATTTTTACTGAAGCTTATAAAGGTGTATAATTTTTGCTATATAAAGAATGCTAAATAACAGAGCTTTTTAGTGTTGGATTCTTTTTCCCAGAATGTGCTAATGGCCAAACATATGCACATAGTTCCAGAGAAAACAAAGGAATACACAAGTATTAAATACTAACAGCTGCTCTGTTCAGGCAGCAGCCACATTTAATAAAAATTAATTGGAAAGACTTCCACTCAAAATAATCATGCCACTTGAATTTTTAAGAGCCAATTCAAAATTTTTTCACTTTCAGAGGAATGACTTCCTACAGAGTTCAGATCTACATTTGGTTATAAAAATACCTGCTCTGTATTGCCACACAGCAGGAAATTTAAAGCCCAAAGGGGTYACCAGAAATCCACCAGTTCTAGCCCAATCTTTTCTGGGAAGCCAGAACAAATTCATCTAAATGGTAAAAGAAAATTCTTTTTCTGAATATCTTTGAAATACTTGGAGTCTGGAGAACCTGTAGGTTAACTTCCCTCATGTTCTTGCTCCAGTGAAGAAGGAAAACAATTATATGCATCTTTCTTATAGAAGCAGGGGGTTAGTGGCAAATTAAAACAAGTGAGCTTAATGGTTTTGTGTGTGGAAGGTGAGATAGGCTGTTTTGCCCAAACTGGAGCATATAAACATCATATTTGTCCCCTCAATACCCTTGTTTCCACATTATGGGCTCCTGATTGAGGCCCTGCTAGTCTTTCAATTTTTACAACAAATAGCAACTTTGACCTTTCACAGGCAGGTCATAAATTTTTAATCATTTTTGCTGATCTACTTTTGAGGGGCCCTCCCGTTTTCCTGCATTGTTCATTTGTGCATGAAGCTGCCTCACAGACCAGCTGCATTTGTGAAGGATTTTTTCTATATGTTCCTCTGTATACATGCACATGTATCTAACTATGTGTATGCATTTGTCAACAAATCATTAACCCAGCTACTGRGGATGTGCCTTTGTACTTTCAAGCTTGTGATGAGAAACAAGTAATCACCAAGGCCACAGATAACCTACAGCAAACATATCGGCCTCAATGAACACCCTTTGCRTTAGTGCTCTCCCCAATCCTTGTCACTTACAGTAATCAAAACCCCTTGTGAAACCTATTTTAAATTGTTTGGAACATAATAAAGATAATATGTTACTAAGGCATTCTTTTTTCACTATTTTAGCAGTAAATATTTTCTCAGAGGTGTCAAGCCGCTTGATGCCTAATGGGATTTGAAGTGAGACTATATAAATAAAGAGCACTTGTCAGCAACACTTGTACTTTTCTACTTCCATTTGGGACTTTTGGCATTGTATGTGTTCTATAGGTAGCATTTCAACATTTTCACTTTCTTCTTTCTGTAGTCCTTTGCTACAGAAATGGAAAGGCCRTTCAATAGAATTGAGCTATAGAGGYTTTATTTTGRCTGTTAGGCATCACATTTRTTTTTCAGTTTTGAAATCTACATTTCTTACCCCTCATTTTGTTCTTAGACTTAGAGTGGGGAATCTTTTGTTTMAAATTCTAGTGACAAAAATGTCACCAAACCCCACTGGTGACAGGGTTTTTTTTCTGACATGGAACTCAAGTTTATGTAGCCAGATTGTCCAGATAATCATCTACAAGAGACTAAGACCTAGTTTTACACTCCTTGCTTTGAAAGATTGTCACAACTGCAGTGCCCAGTAATTGAGGCAAACAGAAAGGAGGGCATGAGAAAAAAAAGCCTGGTGGGCTGATGGTTGGGTACAACCCACAAAGGCAGATGAGAACTCAGTGGGAGGTTATGAAGCAGCCAGGGCAGAGTTGTGAATCTCCCATTCCTGGCATTAGTACGATCTGMAAACAATGAGTTCTTGTGCAGATGTCCCTTTTGGCCTCTTTTCACATTTCCTGTACACTTTTAGATGGGAGTACTCCTTCATGGTCTAAGAAACCAGTGTCCCCTGACGTCAGTCACATAGGAAGGAACTTGATTCACCAGTGCCTTTCAGCAAGACACTTCAATTGTCCATGCATTGGTTCTCGTATCTGTTGATGGGATTGTAATACCCAATAATGTTGTGCATCAGCTTTGATGGCTATGCTAYATCAAGATGTTTGGTCATCTACAACTGCCTCACACTAAAGCATTTTGACTTTCTGTCACTGGAATAGACCAACAGGACATGTTCATCTGAGCAGCTCTGTCAGCAGTGCACACACAAACCATACCTGCAAAGATGGTGAGCTCCTTCCCTTGCATTTACACCTACTCAGCTACTAATGCCTTTGTCCCCAATTATTTCACTGCCTTATGTTCTGGGAGTTTAACCATGTCTTCTGGAGCACAGTGCTCTGTTCTTTACAAAACTCTTGTCTGAGGCTTGCACAACACAGAGGTGGCAACTGGCTTTTAAAAGAAGCAGTATGATCTGCAGCATGYATCACAAGTCAGAAAAAAACCTAGAAACCATATTGAGAGACAGATGCTACCTCAGATATCAAAGTTTTTATTTCTGGATACTAGCTTTTCATATGTGAAACGTGTTTTGGTCTGACAGCTTTTRCTGCTCACTCAAGAAAATAACTAGTTGTACCATTTAATTTAGAGAACTATTTCATTTGCAAGAAAASTCATTGTGTCTATTTGAAAAACCTGAAGTGAAGGGTTCATCTTCTTTTAAGGGTGTGCTCAGGCAGCATGTATATTTAGATACACTCAGGTTACAGCATTATCTGGAGACAACAGCTAAATAAAGCCACAGGCTTAAATAATCATTTTAGTCTTTGCCTTATTTTGTTGTTCTATACTCCTGAACATTAATTTAAGTGAATGGGATGCCAGTTGATATGAATGGAAGATTCTTCACATTTTGATATGTGAAGCATATACTGTAAAGCAGACATAAAAAGTATACTCTTGTTCTTTGGTGAGATTATTTTCTGTAGCCAGCATTTAAAGATAATTAATGAGACTGGGAGCAGTTGCTTGACCAACTAGACTTTGAGCTGAAGTTTTTGAGTTTTTTACTGAAAAAACCCAGGAATGTATGTGCTACCTCCTGGTCCTTAATGAAATGAGCAGCAGGCAGCTCCTATTTGCTACAATCAGAAGTGATTTGTCTTTTTGCTTACCATTAGGTTTCCCATTCTTCCACTTACTTCTGGAAACYAGGGCCATTTATTTGGCATACATATTCTCTAGAAATTAATTTRTAATATGTTCCTATTTGGGCACTTGTAGATCAAGGTATGTGAATTGAGAAACACTCTTGACAATTACAGATTCCTGGAAGCAGTGACTACCAGAATCAGTTCCTACTACAGGAAGTGGCAGCTCTGCAAGCAAAACACTGCATTGCAGATAAAAGGAAACATCAAATTCAGGATTCTGTGTGTGTGTAATGGTAACCACAGGAGCAACTTACAAATCTTCACTTGGAACAAGATTTTTATTAAAGTAACAGCTTAATAACAAATTTAATAACCCTCCTTTTAAAAGTGTATTTGGATTCTGAAAGCACTCCTGCCCTTCTGAAAGCACAGTGCCTTTTAAAACTATACACTGGGTGACTTATCCTGTACTGACTCACAATTCATTGTTCTACAAACACGTTTTGTGGGGCTGAGAGCTACATACAAGGCAAGCACCTTAAACTGAGTTGCATAATTTTAGCCATTATGAGTTATGCAGGGCAATAAAGCAGGATAATACTGTGTGAAAAGCTGTGCTTTTACTGCAGGCCATTTCTTCAGAGCTCATCTACCAGGCACAGCACAAGCAGAAACAATCTTYTATTTTTTCAGTACACTTTCCCATTTTTCAGTTCATTAGCATTTTTTCTCAAATGCTATTTTCAGCTGCAATTCATCCAGCAAGCATTCCTCTGTTTTCCTTTCCATTCCTTTCATTTTGCTAGCACTTGCACTCACCTATTTTTARAGGGGTTGTACGTATACAAGCACACATAAATACGCCTTCTATCTCACATCTCTTTACTTTATGTGCCTTTCATTTGGGTTCAACCTACGTTTTCTTCTTAGATTCTCAAGCTTCAAATCATACAAAGCACAGAAAAAAGTAGTTCATCATATGGAGATGCCAGAAGCTAATCATGCTATGTCTGGGTGACTCAGTATTGWAAAGTATGAGTGACAAAAGCATTTATAATGTCAAATTTTCCCTGTAATTGGAAGCAGGAGARAATTTTCTGTGGCTTGTTCTTTTCTTCTCTGTGACCTGATGACAACATTGCASAATGATATTTCTATAGCTGGGTTCGAAGGTGGGCTGAGTGTTCCTGAGGACTAAAGTATAATCAAGCACTGCATCCACCTTCAGGGAATAAGTCCAGTGGGTTTCTTGCTTGGAGCCCAGAGCTAGGTTGGCTGCTGCCATGTGCTCTTACAGCATATGCTTGAGATGGTGTTTGGGTGTGTTTTTATCTGGGAATAACTAACCCTCCTCCACTGATTATAGAAAGATAGCCTAGAGTAGACAACCAATTTTTGTCCACCTGAAGCTATGAGATGAGTAACCACGCTGCTCCACAATGCTACAGGTCTTGCTCAAGTCAAGTGGGTATTACCAGTGCTACTGGCTSATTTTGTATGCACCCAAGTCTATCCAGCCATTCCATTTGCTTAAAATCAAATGGGTCCATGTGTTGTGTAACCATATGTGGGTTCTCAAATGAAAAATAATGAGTTCACCTATCCTAATAGTAAAAGCCTTAACATTTTTGTCTGGATTAGGTGGTGGAATGTGCTCCTGTAAGCACAGCTMTGCATGAAATGCAGATTCATGTGACAGTGTCACAGGGCTTGTTGGTGCYAGCCAKGGTTGTTTTGYTCATTGCTGTTGCAGGSMWTYMRRAAAAAAAACCTCATTGGTGTTGCYCAYCAATGAAACAGAGGAGATTCATGTTATCTATATAGAAGCAAACTTCTGTTTTCCAACAGACCTCTCTCTAGGCCTTTATACGTTTCTGAAACTGCAGTTTTGTTTTCAAATGATGACTTGATGCAAACACTTTCTGCAATTTGTGTGAATTTGTTATAGCTGGGAATGCCTACATTTATTAACACACAGARGTAAATCCAATGGAAACATCACAAATTATACTCAATAATGTTATTTCAAACATGCACAGGAATTCCCCAGCAGACAGCATTATGTAGACTCTTACCTCAACAAAAGCCTTGATCAGGCAGCTGGGTCRTACAATGAGCAAATGCAAAGAGCCACATGGAATAATCACTGTTGTCCAGATTGTGAAGCCATTCCATTGAATCTAATCCCTGCTTGAGGCACAGGGTTCTCTTTGATCACACTCCAGCCCTTTCTTCTCCAACTTGAGCCTGCCYCAGCTGAAGCCCACCCTATTACTAAACTCCATTTTAGCATAAAGATAAATTAAAAGATATGATGCCAGAGCCTGAAATTCAAGAATTTGCAATGCAGTCTTTGGTTTTCAGCAAACTAGAAATTTGCTCTGCTTTGTAAATTACTCTAAACTGTGTCTCATATTTGCAGTGCTGAGCAGCTTCTATCATACCTATCTATCACAGGAGAAATGAGGACACCTGTTTTAGGCAACAAAGTGCTACCTGTGGTTTCATTGCCAGGGTACTGTACAACTAAAAAAGACAGGCATARGATAAATGTATTTACTTGATAGGATAAGATGTCATAAARTGCCCTTCATGGCCCTGGGGTGGAGRCTATAGGGGAAATGTAAACTTCTTCCTAGCTGCAGGAAGCAGGGAAAGCAGTATTTGCCTTTGGCAACTGCAGAGAGGCAAGAGTCAGCCACACAAAACATCAGCAGTCAGAAGTGACTCTGTGGAGCTCAGTTTCCTCAGATCTAAGAGAGGAGGAACTAGGAATGAAATCTGCTTATAGTCTCAGCTATGCTGGGATGTAAGCACGGATGTTTTGATTTGGGTCACCGCATCACGTCTTATGCAGAAAGCCTGGAAATTGATAGATCAGAGGAAGTTCATCCTATTCAAAGTTATACTGAAGGGTTTAAGCTCAGCTGCACAACTGTCTTCACAAATAAAAAGGAGGCCAGCACTCAGTGCCTCTCAGAGATGTGCACGTGAGAGGGCCCTCTGAGGGGAACAGAAGAATAGGCAGGAAGGGGTGTGCAGAGCTATCTCTGACTAATTGCTGTTTGCAGCTGCAGATAGACACGTGCTTAATTATCTGCTATATGCATGCAAATTTGGTTGCTGTCACTTGAGTCCAGATGTTCCCTTCTGTTATACTGAGTACAACACACAAAAGAAAAAGGGTCAGAGAGCAAAATAAAAAGGGCCAGGAGTGGCAGCTTTGTGATGYTTTCCTTCCTGTCATATACTCGGCCTGGCTGACCATTTTTCTGAACTCCCCAYTGCAGACAGAGATTTGTAAGCTCACAGACTGAGCATCTGTCAGCAAAGAGAGGAGGCCTAAGAAGAGCCTTTCCCCTCAGCACTGGAGAARGGGTGCAGGCAGGCACTCAGCCATACTCCCATGGGCTGAGAAGAGGTTGGGACACCCTAGATGTCCCAGGAGCAGCCCAGGAGGGTGGTACTGAGTCTGGGGTTCAAGGGGTCAGGGGCTGCATTCCTTGTTGTAACCACATAACCTAAAATTGTCCAGTCAAATYGACCACAGTTTCTAACAGCTTCTCTGCTGTAGACACTTGGCAGAGGTAAGCAATGCTCTCTGAGAAGTACCAAGGCTTGCTTTTTCCTGCATACTTTTTCTTCTTCAACTGTAAGATCTTTTTCTTTTTATCCATCCTCTAGGCTTGTATCTCGTTTTTAAGCATTTTTTTGCACTGATAAAAAACCCCTTACATTTTTTTTCACAGAAAGTGAACTGCAACATTCYTAGTTTTAACTCTCTGCAGCAAAGTGCTTTTCATCAGGTGTATGCGTTGTGTCCCCAACATTTAAAACACACAAAGCTACACAACTAGATCCTTGTCTCCTATCTGCCCAAATCCAGGAACAACAGAGTAATGTTGATTTATCCCAATCAGGCACCTGGCCTTTATTCTSTTTGATGGCATTCAGTGTCTCTTTGAAAGATTTAACCTATTCATTCCAGTTTAATTAAATAACAGTAATGACCAGTAGTGGTTTTGTGGTGTCTGTTTCGAATTAAACTTGTGCTAAGCATATATGTCATACTGATTAGTTTTATCTTTTGTGATAAATGCAATATGCATAGATTCAGGGATCACATGTCCTCCTAAGTGGCTCTGCTTTGGGAACATTGCCTTCCTTCAACATGCCAATATCAAGTTACAAGAATCTGACTAAATACAACGATCAGTCCGAAATTTGGTACTACTCTTCTGCATGCAGGAATAATAAAATTGGCAGAGGAGTGTTCTTTCCTTTTGGCCTGGTAAAGGCATAGTGGGATGACTGCAGTTACTTTTGATTTTGAGCAGCATAGGAAAGAGCTGAGCCTCAGTGGGGTCTTTGGCATCCAGGTTGAATGGCTCACAAGCAGGCATTCTGAGACCTCCTTTCAGCACTGCCTTCACTACTGACACTCCTCAGGGAACAAGGTTTATCTGCTTGGTATCCTTGCTTCCTTTCCTCTTGCTGATGCAGATACCCTTTGYGTTTGTGTAAAGTTTCCATTTACGTATATTTGCATTAGATGGATTATCTTAGGTTTTATGGAGACTATGTCCTGCCCTTTATTACATAACAAACAGATTTAATCTGCAGTAACAATTCTCTATAAACCGTGGCAATATTTTAGAATACGTTTTTTATAAACAGTAGGTAAGATTTACTGCACATTTTAATAAGGTGTATGAACCAAAGTCCTGTGAACTAGTTCAATCTTCCACTATGCCACTGAACTTTGGATTATGCCCATGTATTTCCCTGGAGAATGGCTCAGAGTGTTTTTAGCTTTACTRCTTTGTTTAATGGCCCCAGGGACATGTCACTACCTTTGATTTAAATGAGTRCAGAAAAGGGAAAGTTAGAACTTTATTAATGATCTGACACCTTGTTCTCAGTAAATTTTATTAGTTGAAGCCCTTGACCTCACCAGAGGAATACCTGGGCATATTACTGGTTCTGATGCCTTGTGAAGGCTGACCTGAAACAGAGACTGGAGAGAGCTAGAGAATAGAGTAGGTATCTATTGAAAGGCCTCTAGGATACACSTTGGGCAGGACAAGAGCCTGACCAGGGCTACACCCCAGGTGGACTAAGAATGGTCACAAAATGGACCCTGGTCAYGAGATCTTACACTTTTATAAGTTTTGGTCCATTTGCATGTTGGGGTTTAATTGTCCAGTTACAGCTTTGGGCTGTGAGGTCTCATCCTTCTTGTTTCTCCCTTCAGTCCACCATTGTTTATGCTTATGGGTCTGACTTGGTGTCCTTGGTCTTTAGTAGGGAAAGGATTTGTTTTGTCAGCCTACTCTGTAAAGAGAACTCACTAGCACTTAATATGAGGCTCAGAACTACACCCAAGGCAGCACAGAATTTGAAAAACATAAAAGCTAAACTTAAGGCATCRGCTCTCTAGGTCTGTGGTATCAGGACAGTAGTTCTGATTGGACAGCAAGCAGGATCTAGAGTTAAGATTTATGGTATGTGCTTTTACCCAACTAGATAGCTTCTCTATTAAGTAATATCTCATGCTGGTAGATTTTGGCTTATTATATTAATAATTAACCTTGTTAATTAAAACTGTGTTAGCAAGAGCTGGCTGGACACAAAATCATTTATTTCTCTATCCTTTAAAATGTTTTCCTTTGTTATGTCTTGAGGCATCAAAAAATGATCTGAACAATTCTTTCTGGATGGAAATCCTAACAGTTCCTTTCCATATGGAGCATGGCTGAAGGGGCATGGCAGGAGGTTATTCCATACCACCTCATGTCACTGCCAGGAGCAGGGGTAAGTGACTCTCTGGCTTTTGCCAAGGAAGACAGGGCTTCTGGTTAAAAAAACCATGGCAGCATTGCCTGCCACAGTTCATTGTCTTGGGGGTCCCTGGTGAGCATCTCTGCATGTGAATCACCCTCTCTTTGTATACTTTCACTATTCATATTATTGCTGTTATTTTCTTGTCTCATTGCTGTTTCCAGTAAATTGTTCTTCTCTCAGCCTGTCACCTTTTGTGCCCTAATTCTCAATTTCCCCTGCCAGACCAGGAAGGGGCAGGGGAAAGGAGGAGCAGGCAAGTGTCAGTGTGGTTTGGGAGAGTCTCAGTGGGTGYACTGAACCATTCCTAAACCATATTATTTTATATATTACTGACACAACTATGAATGTGATTATTCATTCTTACCAATGCATAGTCTTCCTGTGACAGAAGTCTTAGACATAGGCTCCCTCACAATGGAGAAATCTGCTGTTGCTCCCAATTTAAATATAACAAAAGGCCATGATGCCAACTATCTTTCTTTCATTCTTTATGATAATGCAGCAGTGTGCCATCTTTCTCAAGGAGTGAGCGACAYCTTAACAAAGAAACTGTTTCTCATGGAACATTGGACATGTGCTTCACATTTTGAACAACCCAYAGGAAACACAGTAACTGGCTGAGGTGTAATGATAGGAGTGGGTTTAAAGAAGACCTTATGCTATCAGCAGCAAAGCAGGGGACATGGTACAATATGRCCAACAGGTCACAGTTTGGTTTCATTGCTACAAAAGGATCCCCTAAACTGACAGAACAYAAAAAATCATTGGCTATTTTGCTTGCAATTCTTTATACTCAGAGGGTGCTTCAGTGCAGCTCAGGCAATGACCAGCCTCYTGCAATTTTAAGATGTCTGGGCCAGCTGCACAAAGGATGTTTATGTTTCTGCCTTGCAGCCTTTATGCCTCCAGTGAAGCCATAATATTGTGTTATGGCACCATCCCTTTTAATATCCCTTTTGGCAGGGATATCCATTTAATGTATTTTTAGAAAATGCAGACAGATTTACAGAAGGTTGTGCCCTAAATTTCCTTGCATCATAAGAGAAAGATGCAGGAGGTTTTTGGCTTTTTTTTTTAAATGAGGAAACCACAAAGAGAATGGTAAGAGGCAAAAAAGCATTGCAGGAGTCCATTATAAAACCATAATGCATTTATAGTGTTTTCACTAAGACAGCATTTTCAAGGCTGTTTTATGAAGAGCAGAAAGGAAGGAGATGGGAGAAAATACCCCAAATAATAAAAAAACTCCATATATGAAAAATAGCCATGGAGGACTTACGAAGATGCAAAGAGGGTGGAAAGCCAAAATGAATTGGCTCACAGGTGACTCAAAGAAGTGGTTACAAAACCACAGAAAGTTAGCTCACCCAATTCATGTTGCTGGTGACAGTGTAAAAGGTCTATGGCTCTGTGTTTTAAATGAAAGCTCCACAGTAACAAAAGCACAGACCCTTAAGCTCAGGTACAGAAAGACTGTTAAAGTTTTAATTTGAAGCTTTGTTATTAGAAACTTAAGTTACAGTCATTTAYAAGCAGTGAAAAGGCAGTATGTTTTCCTTTTTTATATATACATKCTTTTTTTTTCTACCATGAATGTGTATTTCCTTCTACAGTGCTCTGTGATCTATTTCATTTTATTTGCTCTCAGTTCTCAGTGTTTCTGTCTTTCAGCTACCAATAATCTTGCTGTGGTTAGTAGTTATAATACAATTCCATATATTATACTCACAGACCTTGTTGTCATCCACCTCAGATGACATGATCCTATTAAATCTAATCCAAATTAACTGGAKGAGAGCCCTTTGCCCTTGATACTTGTATGGACAAGAGAGAGATTTGATGCTAGCAATACCAATGTGGTTTAGTGGAAATCTTCTGCTCTCCTGTAATTGATTTGGGATTCAGAAGAACTCTAACAGACCGTTTATGAGTGTGCATTTTTTAGTCATGCACTCTCTGTGTACTGAATGTGGTATTTGATTAGACTATAGAATAAAATACTACAGGGAAAGCTGTATTTATTTTATTCTAACATGGGAATTGCTAGTTTTGGGGGCACACCTGAAATGCTACAGCTAAAAGAGGCAAATAATTAATGCAAGTTGTTGTCAAATGGCATCACTGATGATGAAAGTCATGGAACTACTACTTCTAACAATTAAAAAACCCCATAACATAGTGTTCAGGGGGATTTCTTAAAAAATAAAAATTCTTCATCAATTGAAACAGGACAACTTCTTTCCTCATGTAAAGATCATCCACTGGACTTGATGATTTTTGAGGGTTCCTTCCMAATCAAAATATTCTGTGAAAAAGSTTTTTAYTAARTGTTCMTCAGCCTGATACAGATTTACYTAYGTGGAAGTACAGAAYCTCTAGTTGGCTTTTATTCATTGTTCCAACAATGTATGACAGCCTGACTCTGTGGAAGCAATACACAAATTGTGGGGAAAAAACCCCAAACAATCACAAAGAACTCTAAAACCAAAGAGACTTTCCTATTTTTTTTTCTTGTGCACAAGTAGTATTATATTTGAATTAATACTTACTCATCGATATATCTTACATTTACTTTAGTCTTTATACATTTTTCATTTCTTTTTGTCAGCATTAAAACCACTTCTGATGAAGTCAAGTCAAATGGAAGAGAATTGAAATCTAGGACTGGCTCCAGGTTGTGATCTTTGTTGTTGTTTTACCGATGGGGGTAAGAGAAGAATGAAAAGGCACTTTTTTTGTGATTTGGAAAATCTGCCTCACAGAGCCATCTGATGAGTATGAGATAGGGAATGTTACTAGAGAATTGCATGATAAAATTTAATTGTTCTTCCTTGCTCCTTCTGGAAAATTTTAGGGTCAACCCAGACCAGTGAACGAATTGAGTATTTTCACAGTTTTGGTCAACTGAGTATTTGAGCAGTATCCAGCCTGATGGGTATTTCTGTCCCATGTGGTRGGCTGCTGTACAGGAGAATAGCAGAGCATCCCCAGAGAGAGGGCTGTGCCATTACATGCCAATCCTTTGCTCCCTCTGAGCCCTCCACCCTGGCATGCATCCCATTCCCACCAAAACTGGTTTTACACTTCAGAAACCTCCTGATGGACACAGATTTGCCAGTGAAAGAATTGCTATAAAAGAGAAAGCAACACAAGATTTGGTGTAAACAGCTTTCTGACACTTTTGCCACCCTGCAAAGCTGCAAAAATTTGACAAGGGATTAATGACACTATCGATCTGGCATCTGCTCCTATTAGTCCAGCCTGCACCTCATTTTAAACACACTGAGGACACACTGCTRTACATTGAGAAGAAGGCAGTGGAAAGTAGGAGCATTAGGAGTGATGGAGAATTTGTCTGCATGCCTCCCTACATCACRGACCAGTCTTAGAAAATGTTTTCATTTTTTCATTTTGCAAAAGAGGGTTGGCATCAGGGCATTGGGGATAAAAAAAAGTTGTCAAAATGCTGATTCTGGATGACAGTGGAAGAAGAAACCATGTCAAGTCCATACAGTCCAGCAATAATAAATACATGAAAGCAAAGTGGGTTCCCTGCCCTCCACTCTGGGTCACAATCATGTGCAAAACAAAGATTCAAATGTTGAAGAAWATGGGTTTGCTGGGTTAGCTCTGTAATTCATGCTACATCATTGTAGCAGATGCAGTTGCTGTTCTTGATTTCTTCATTTCATTAGGAAAAAAATCACCTATGAAAGAGACTCTCTGGCTCCGAAGATTACAAAAAAAATGATCCTCTTTTTGAGATCTTTAGATAACCAAAGTGTGATGAGCAGAGATGATGGATACCTGCTTATTTGGACAAAATCAGCATCTTAAACCTACAGAAACATTTGCACAAAGGAAGTAGGATTTAGCAGCTCCTAAAGAGTACATTAAAAACTCACCAGGTTAAAACAACCAAACAAGAAAATGAAAGGTTTTAAGAACGCACTGCATTTATTTGGTCCCACAATTCCTAACTTTGTAACAAACCCCCAGAGTTTCACTCCTTAAAGTGCTTCAAACTCCATTTATATTATTATTATTACTTTTAGCAACAATGTACATTTCTGTATAAGCAACAATCCAAAGAAATTTATATTTTTACAAAATTCTTTCTATTAATGGATCAAACTTGCTCTCAAGATGGCCAACATWAGGGAAAATTTCCCAGATTAAGACACTGGAGTTGCTCAAGTCTCTGCTGTTGTGGGTGAGGGCAGAATTTGGCCCAGTAGGGTATATGCAATTACATTTTCTGCATATATCTCAAAAGGCACAATGGATTAGCTCGGAAATCAATAACATTTAAAAGGGAGTTCGTCAAAGCAAATACTTTTTGTTTGCTTTGGCACAGTCCACATCCAGAGGATGCATTTGCTCACCGGCTGTTSAGAACAAGCAGCCTGATGCTGATCAGCAAAGGGGAATCCACACAGTTCTGCAGCAGACACAGCCCCATGTGTGCACTGTAACAGCAGAGTTACTTCTCTGGGCACCCGTGCAAATTCACCACACCATGAACCTCTGAAATCCTCCTGGTGGAGATGTGTTTGTCATTGAGGGTAATATTCCAGAGACAGCCAAAAAATGGATCTTCAACTGGAAGCCACGGGGTGTCCAAATTTGCTACAAAAAACAAGGTGGAAAGACMAAATTAATAAGAATTATTTTAATGAACATTAATTATGGCAAGGCTTTCAAAAGAGGGGATATGATACAGGAGTACATGAATGGATGGGACCACTGTTCTGGAAAGGAAAAAATACAAAAAAAAAAGGAAGCTGTCATATTACCTGGAATTTTGCCAAAGTAGAGTGGCTGATACACACGTCTAGGACGAGAGAGTTGAAGTTCTGTGGTGTAGTTACTCTGTGTGTCCACCTCTAGCTGCACTATGTTCTGCTTCTGAGAGACTGCAAAGAAGCAGGTAAATGAGAACTGATTCCCAGCCCTATTAAAGAATCAGCTAGATATGGCACTATTTTTAAATAGCATCTTTTCTTGAAATTTCAGGCACAGAAAAAAGAGATTTTATTGTAATTCACAGTCAGACTGACAAACCTAGGTCAGCTGGGGCTTAACAGAGCCTACCAAAAAATCCTRTGTAAAGCCTTTAATTAACACAAGACACATTGTTCTACAGAGTATTCTCAGTCTAAACAGAAATGAATGATTARTAAAGATTTGGAGCAGCAGTGCTCTGTGCCCATTGTCCCTTCAAAGCTTCAGAAGAAATGGTATGTACAATGTACCTGCAATGGTATGCCACTGTCCATCAGACAGAGGTCTCTTAGGTGTGACTGATGCCTGGAATTCTCCAGCACCACTATTTCCAGCAGCTATGACCTGTAAAGAAGGTACCTGTTAAGTTACTGTGATAAAGAACAGGAGCAACAGGGGAGGGTCAGAATTCCCCCTGCTGAATGAGGGCAGCACAGCTGGAATGGGAACAGTCTGTACCCACCTTTCCTCCCTTCATGTAAACAGTCAAGTAGCTGTCTTGCTTGCTTCCAGCATGGAGGAGTACTCCTGTTGAACTCCTCGGTCGAATGGTAAATACAATCCTGAAATCCAATCCCATCAGCAAATTACCTGTSGAGAATCAAACAGCAGGGAGAGGAATGATCATAGGTGGAAATAATTAGAAAACCATGTAAAAACAAGTAACCCATTCACCTACATGCTTCAGACATAATTCCATATACCATAATCTCTACACAGCTTACCAATGGTGATATATCCTCCTTCATTAAAGAAGTAAATCCCTGTGTCCATGGGAACATCCAGACATGGAAGTACACCATTTTTTTGTTGAGGTGCATTCATGACTTTTCCATTCACCTTAAAATTCCTCAGGCAACCCTTGAAACTCTTCATGGGTATATTCTGAAAGCATATTTCAAAACATGAATACTGAAGCAACATGGGGTTTTTTTTAGTAATAATACTAAACATTAGTTCTGCTGGACTATGGAAAACCAACTCGCACTAAAGGGACCTAACACGCATCTTTGATACAGTGAAAAGGTATTCCAAAATTCTAAAAAAGTGCTTGAAATCCAGTAAGAGTTGATTTTGAATTAACATGGSTCCTGCTTGTGAAACAGATACTTCTCAATGTATCCAAAAGACAGTGCAAGAGGAATTGTGAAATCCCAAGCAGTCCTTTCCTTCCTAAGTCTGTTTATTTAAATCTGATTTTTTTAAAATATCCTGGATCATTAACTTTCCCCCTTTTAAAATAGAAACCACACATATTTCAGACTAAAATCCAGTTCTACATCCATAATTCCTTAATGAGAATGATACTTTYGCTTCTCTATTGATTATTGCTTAGTCCACTGAGCTAATGCTCTGCAGAAAGATGATATTTCTGGAATTAAAAATGTGACTTTAGTCTTCTCTATTTTTAAGGAATAAAAATGAAAAGAGTACATGGTTGTCATCAATGTCTCAGCAACATTGAAAATACTGGTGAAGGCTGTGTGAACGAGTGAGGAAAAAGATCTGCAATGAACCACTGCAAACACCAGTCACAGATGGTGCTCACACAGTCCTTGGAAATCCCCCCCAAAGCTTTTCAGCACGGAAATCCTGCCTATTAAAGACTTYCCCATATAATTAGTGCAGCATGGGGAGTGTGTGTGGGTGGATGTGTCAATTATTTACCTGTTTCTTCAGTGGTGGCAGCCCTCCCACGTAGACTGGTGGCTTAATGCTGATGGCAGAATTTGTTGCCAATTTTCTGTGCTGGGCCCTCAGACCATCAATGACAAGGCGGGCGCTCTTCCCATCTGTGCTGAAGACCACCTTTCCAGGAGGCAAACAKAACAGAATAAAAAACCCCAAAGCCAACAAAAGCCACTGCAGATATTCTTTGTCTTTAAATTAAACACCATGTTGTTGAAATATTTAAACGGAAAATAACATCCTGGGACCATCAGTCTCAGTAACGTGTCCCAGAGACCTGTCAACTTTCAGGCATAGGAATTAATTTCCAATGACCAAAACTGAGTTTCTACCCTCTAAAAGATGTAATAGGCTGTGCCTGCTGAATGCTAGTTGTGCTATCACTGTTGTTCCATACTACTTACAGTGTGCCATTGCCCATCATTGTATTTAATACTGGTTTTGACTTTGATTTGTTTTTCTCCAGAGCCAAGTGAAAAGACAAAACGTCCTTTTGAAATGTGGAGAGCCATRTAAGAGTCCTCAGAGCTTTCCTCCATGAAAACTATTAATCCTCTTGATGATCGAGTCCGTACATCTACAGAAAAATGTAACCTGCAGTGGAAAGTAAGCATATTCAGGTATAGGTCTGTATTGTTAGTTGTTGTATCTTTTCTGTTCTCCAGTGAAACTCCATTTGTGAAATGCACAATAGCATTTGGGTRGAATCATGGCATTAAACAGTGTATTTCTGAATGTAAATGAAAATTGACACATTCAGGCCTAGGAACTGGCATTAACATGCACCATTAATTGTGCACCACATCCCATTCAATCTTTGCAGTTTAGGTAAATGTTTGTACAGGAAAAAAAAAAAAAATAAAGCCTGAACTTTTAGAACCACCTTTTGTTGTGGCCCAACACATAAACAAGAAGAAAATCYTTACATTCACCACCCAAAGAGTCAAGCAGCTTTGACAATTCAAGTACAAGGTGAACAGAGAATGTTTTTATTACCTGTCTGTGGATAACAATGGAGAAAACATGTAGGATATGAAACTGTTGGGGGTGCTTCCAAGGAGATATGCTTCACTGCTGTCATGYAAAGGAGCTGGTATGGTGTGGTTTTGCACCTTAGCAGCTTTCAAATAATCAAGGTATTTTTCATTCTGTGCACATAAGACAGAATTGAAACATTTACTATATGTGCATATAAATAGAACCATTTTAATCAACACATTTAAGAGCTCCCACCAAGGCAGTCAACAGCCTTCCCTGAAAGACAGAAAAGCCGTTGTCATTCTAGACAGGAATGGGTTTAGCATGAAACTCCGACATAGGGAGAACCTGCTTCAGATGTGAGATGGAAGGAAAGAAAGAACATCTGAATCTCAGTTGCAGAAATGATGGCTGTGCAGACAAAGCCTGGGCATCAATACGGAGCAAAGATGACAGTAACAATAAGCATACCTTGAGCATCTTAAGCCTGAGAGGACTTTTGAATTCCTGCAGCAGCATTGGTTCAAGGTTTTCGTATTCCTGGCAAGCTCCAAGGGATACTCCAGTCTTGCCAGTATTAGCAACAAGATTTTGAACCTCGGGGAGCTGACCTGCCCTGTTGTGAGGAAAGCAGTAAATGCTGTGACTCAGCATTCCTTTAGTGTAATCAACAACAAACACATTGTAAAACTGTGTTCTGCACAAAATATATTTCTCAGAGACAAGACAGAAAAGTACCAAGTTTTATTTTTCAATGAAAATGTACATTCAGTGCTGTAAATCATATTTTCCCTTGTTCTGCTCATTACTTTTTGGGTAAAGACAAACTGATGCATTGTTCTCATCTTTACTGAACAAAGTAATTTTTGCTAGAAAAGCTATTTAAAAAACACAGACATAATATATGGTCCTTGAAAAAAGAGAAAAAAATTACAGCAGCCTTGATTAAGATCTCTGAATCAGAGATTGATTGGTAATTATACATAACCAGTTTCCAATCAAGAAAATATAACATCATCAGGTTCTGCTTCACTCTCTCTCCTTAAATAAGATGTTCTAATGAGTTTTGTCAAGGGACAAAGCCCATCCCACCTTAATATGTAGCTCTAGTATTAYAACCAAATTCTCAGAGACTGTCAAAGCCAATTTACCCTATATATAAAGAATAATATACAGTAATACTATAATTTTCTAAGTTGTACAAAGCATCTCTAATCAGTGAATTACAAAAAACTTTACAATTATAAAAAAGCTACCAAGTTCGTTGCTTGTGGTTTTCTATGAGAAGAGTAGTAGATTTGTGAGTAAAACCTGAACTCCTTTAATGATGGTCATTCTCCATTCACTTCATCAGATGAGCTACAGTATTAACTCTTCATTTATTTTGGCACAAAAACTTTCCAAATTTGTTTTCTGATGGGAAGTTTAATATATAGTTTACTTCTGATGCCTTTTCCTGATCTTAAAAAAATTGAGAGCCAGACATGGTTAAGGGATAAGGGGTTCTTATCTCCGTATTTTAGTAAGGATCCTTATGGTGCAGTTTCACCAAGGTGGGATGAGCTGAAATGCACACACACAATAGATAATGTATACAGTTTACAGACCTTACAAATTAGCACAGCTAACAGGGATGCCCCAATGGGAGGCTTGGATGAACAGTGTGATATTTCCCCATCTGAGGAATTCCTCCCTGGATGGGCAGAACCTTAGTTTACAGGATATGTTCTAGAGGGGGCCTTGGTTTCCCAAGATAACATAGGGCTTTCCAGCCTCCTACTGCAAGGCCTCTAGGATGTCTGGTTTCCTGGCTTAACAGACTACTAGGGCTATGTTAAGTTACSAGACTGAAGGAATTACAAGTATGCGTGCTAGGAGTACTGAGGAGATACATAAAAGGTATATAAAAGAAAAGGCAAAAAAACATCTCGGCATCACTTCATTGCCTTGCAGTGCTTTAAATGAAGACAATTTTAGAGCAGCCTGGTCTAGTGGAAGGTGTCCCTGCCCACTGCAGGGGGACTAGAAGAACTTGAAAGGTGCCTTCCAGCCCAGCCCATCCCATCCTATGGTTGCATGACAAACAAATAAAAATACACTAATTTTTGAAAACTCTACACATGTATAAATACTCATCAAAACTCAGCTAACGCAAAGCCCCACTGGGACATGACTTATGACACATGGAATACTTGTCTTCTAGAAACATATTTATGCATATTTTTCTCCTACATTTTGCCTGTAATAGTGTCTGYAATAATCAGACAAACACAAAAGAGACAGCCTAAATCAGGCAGATGATTCCTACACATATGATCTCACTTGTGTAACTGTGTAACTGTTTTGGTTCTGTCAGCTTTGCTCCTTTTACTACCTGGTTCCCCGGGGAGCCATAAAAACACAATTTAGAAAATCTTTTTGGATGTCTTGTTGGGATATATCCAATTCACTCTGCAGAGTTCATTCTTTGGCTAACAGACTACTAAACAGGTATGATTCAGACTAAAATTCCTTTACATCTGAGCAGCAGCTTTAATTGTAACTGGATCCCATGTATMATATACCTGAATGAAAGAGTATTTGAGGGCAGCAAAGTTATGCATTCATGAAGGTTTCACACATGTAGAAAAAAAAGCATTTCAGCAAAATGCAATTTTAATGTGATTAAAGAAGGAGAACTGGCCAAAATGCATGAAATGTAATTCTTTCTAGGCCACATACCTTTCAATAAAGATGTTTGAGATGCAACCTTCAAAATTATCTCCACCAAATTTTATAGGTCTGTTTGATTCCTGTGAGCCAGATGACTGGGGAGAGTCAACTGCTTTTGACTCATTATCAACCATCAGATGTACTCTGAAAAAGGTGAATAAAATAAGCATGATATATAAAGAAATAGTTAAGAAATGAAATTAATTATATATATAAAGAAAAACCATTTGATGGATGTGTTTCCTTGTTACATTGTGATTATACTAGAGCTTCATTAGCTTTCTTCAGGGACTTTTTCAGTATGTGCTTATTGACTGCTGTGAAATTGCTCAGCTTTTCCATATTAGATAATGAGTAAGAGCTGAAGTTCATACTTCAGTCCTACAGTGAAATCATGGTGCAATTGAAATTCATTAAAAAGCTCTCATTGACAGCTTTGGGATAAGATTTAACTCTTTGTGTCAAAATGAAATGGACAATATTAAGTTATAATCACCCAAAGTTACAGCCAACCATTCAGAACTTTCCACTTCCACTAACACTTTTGTAACTTCATGCATTCCACAGCAATCAGTATGATTTAGGAGCTTTTCAGTAAATTGTCTCTTCTAGTATCTAATATCTGCATAACAGATCATTATCGAAAAAACAGACACAGCATTTGCTTCTTCCCTGGTCCTTTAACCACCTGTGTTACAGGGACACATGTGAAGGTTATGGGAACAGGAAGAGCTCCAAAGACTCCAAAGCCCCAGCTAGACAAGCAGTCAAAACTCACATAACCTATAAAAGAAATGCATAGTAGGGTACAGCTGAGACWTCACAGGTACCAGCATGCACATCCATATTAAAAAAATCTCCTTTCCCTTCATTATTTAGGCATTCTCTGTGAGAATAGACCATTTTAAGCTATTTACACAAAATTTGAATTTCCCTTCTCCAACCACAACATATAAGAACTAGATGAAGAACTGGACTCACCTGTTGTCCATTTTTATTAATGTCACATAATGCACTGACCCATCTTCATATTTCTTATCCAGTTTAATTTCCTTATCTTGAATCTTTGCAGTTACAGAGCCAGGACTCAGAAAGACGGAAAGAACGTCAGGCTACAAAAGAATCCCACAAAATGATCACCTAATAAATGCAAATCTTTAGTTCTTGCTACTGCCATTAATACAGCTCTCAGTGAGTGCCAGTAGGCAACAAGTTTTCTTACACTAGAACTGCATTTCTCAGTCATCTAGTACCAGATGTGTATCATGTTCTGCATGATGAGCATAGCTTCCATTTCAAAATATCCCTGCACTCTGAATAGCAAACATTTCTTTAAAGTACTTGTTTATTTTTACAAAAAGCAGAAGAGTCAGTTCTCCACTTCTCAAATGCCTGGTGTGTGCTCACTTCTTAGCTCCTCCAGCCTGACAGAAGGGCGTTCTACTTAAACTTCCCTGCTTTCTGAGGGATCAGAGCCAGAACCAATCCCTTTCCTCTGCCTATTTGGACATGGGTAATATTTCTGTGTGGGCAGAGGGCCATTTTTCCTTGAAAAAATTTTCAGACAATTAAGGAACAGTTGTCTCACTGGGATGGTGGTGTCAGGTGTGTGAGCTACTCTGCTGAAGGCTCCAGTTCAAAGCTCAGTTACTCATTGATCTACTTGCTGGTCACATGAAGAAATTGCCAGAATGCATTTCTCTGGCCTATGACATGCAAGATGCCACACTCAAAAAAGGCATTTCTTACCTTAAAATGCAGGAATCTACATGAGACTTATGACACAAACTGAAATGACTGATTCAGAGATAAAACCTGTCACATATGCTAAGCTGAATGTGTTTCATACCCGTAGATTGTAATTTAAGAGCGTTCCAGTTGAAGCTGTGGTCTGAAAGCCAAAGCCAACTTGGAAATTCTTGGGAAATGGGAAATCTGCTGCACTCAGGCTCAGTGTTCCACCCTTGGAGAAAGCTGCAGATCTGACAAGCTGAACAAGAGAAAATAATTATTTCAGTGATTTTCCTTTTAATCAGAAGAAATGCCAATATGAGACAACACCTGCCCCACTCAACGTAATTGTGATAATCTCCAGTCAAAACCAAGCACAAGGAAACCTCAAATTCCACTTTTTCAGTACAGAACAGACTGTCAGAGTTGGCTTCCCCAGCATTAATTATGGTCTGAGAAACTCTAAAAAGAGAGAGGAGGCTTGCTGAGAATAATGAACTATTCAGCTCTAGCTACTGYGGCTTTGAAAGTTTTCACATTTAGGGACACAAAACTGAGTAGCTGGAGATACAGTTCATAACTATGAAGCTGCGCAGATGAGCTACATAACTGAAACTGAGTAATAAGATACCTTTTAATACATGAGAAGTTTCACAGATACAGAGAATGAAGATTAGATCCTCTGCAAAGACAGTCTGTGAAGAAATTGCTCTGTGGAAGGTTTAGATGCCAAGTAAAAGAAAATAAGCACAAACTTTCAGTGCAATACTGCAGTAAAAATGGTAAATGAGATCATGCACCATGTAAGCAGCAGTAAGTAGAAGCAGAAGGATAGCTTTCATCTTTTCATGCAGCACTAGATAAGCCAGCACTGAAATGTCATATCCCATTTTAAAAAGAATGTGGCAAAACTCAAGGATGCTCAGAAAATAATTACAAAACAATCAGTTGAGTGGAGCCTTAGAATGAGAGACTTTGATGGACGTAAATGGTTAGGATGTTTTAGGGAAAAAAGGCTGAGAGGTCACTTAATTAGGAAGTGTAAGCACCTTGGCAAGAGGAAAGATACAGACTAACAGCAACTGGAAGCCAACAAGCTCACATGGTAAATATGAATCCTTAATTGCAAACAGTATTAAACAACAGGCTGGACTATGAGCTGTATCAAGTTATCACAACAGGGCTGGTGTCACTTCATTTCCACATCTTCACACCCAATCCAGGTTCTTTTACTGCCATCACACGTTAACCAAATACTATTTTTGACCTAAGCGAAACGTAATGGTCCAAGATTTTTACACAAACCGGAGTCTGTGAACTCCAGCAGAAGTTTTTGAGGAAATTTATTAGTTACCTTCCAGTCATCTGAACATTTCTTGCTGACACCAAAAGTCTTATCAAAAACAACAGATGCAGTGCTTGGGTTTTTCACATTCTTCATGCAGCCCCGGAACGGAGGTGTGGATATATTAAAGCTGGTTTTAGGGAGGAGAAAGTAAAAGAATTCAGTAGCCTGGCATTTCAAAGCACACACCACCACAGTAACCTATAAATGCTGACAATATAAGAAATAGAAAAAGAGAACAAGAGCAATCTTTCTTGTGTAGACATACTCACACTGATCAAACCCAATCTTTAGGATGAGCTCCAGCAAAGATCTCACCATTAGCCAAAAATCACGGATTATGATCAAGTATTACACACCAGTTTTTTATGTCACATTAGACAGTTGATACAGAGCATGAAAGAAATTGTGTAAGGAAAGAGTTGAGATGGAGTTTCCCTACAAAGCCTGTATATCACAGTCTCTGTATAATTACTCACCGTTCCCGCAGAAAAGATGGAACTCCCCCTAGGTAGTACTCAGTGAAATTGAAGACGTRTATGTTGGCTTTAATACCAGGACTGACATACACAACTTTGTTTCTTCGGTCAAGCACCAAATTAATCTGAAATACACAAATAATGAGAACCATTTCACTTGGCAGAAACAAAACTCATTTTTGTTTCTGATTAAAAGTACCCCCAGAGAGCAGGTCACAGKGATGTTTTTTTCCCCCTCCTCTTGTTTACTAGTGACTTAAATCAAGGATAACTGCAGTAGTTCAAAGATACTTTTGCAAACTTTGGGCATTTAGTCAAAGCAAGGAAAATGTTCAACTATCCAAATACAAGGGGRGGTTTTATTTTTGCCTGAAAGATTGCCCTAAAACACACCTCACCTAAGATTCAGATATTGTCTTGTCTTTGCAGCTGAAGATTCAGAAGCTGCTGCCTAATACAAAAACTAAGTCAGTCAGCTGGCTGAAGATAACTTGACCCAGTAGAGCATAAAGATGCCTTGCAGCAGACCTTGCAGCTTACACTATTTAGTTGGAAATATATAAGGGGAAAAGAGAGAACTGACCAACAAGGAAATCAAAGGTTTTTAACAATGTCTTTACGATTTCACTCTGGTAGTGCTACAAAAGAAGCTAAGGAGACAAGCAACAATAAAGACTGCAAAAGAGTAATCTCTATAAAGATCAGCCCACCCTGAAGAAATAAACTCTTACGTGGTGAAAAGTATGACACTAATGCAAGTAATTTCAATGTGCACAGCTATCTTTATGTAAAGCATTGCTCTGACAAAATTTTTTCCTTTGGTGGTTTCAGTATTAAAACTGAACTATTCACAGTAAAGCAGAAAAAGAGAAAGATTAATTTTCACATCTCCAAACTAGTTCCCAGTGACTTGATTTCCTCACACAAAAGGAAAACCCCATAACTAAAGTTTACAACAGGACAGTTCTAGTTAAAGTGTATTATCACAAATAATGATCCCTTGATTCTTTAAAAYTACATACTTGTTGATATGTTCCATCATTTATAGTTTTTTTGGCTTCTACTTCTTGAGGAGTTTCAGAGTCAAGTTTGTATCTAAAAACTGTATGACCATTTTTAATGAGCACACTGATGAACTGATCCTGCAATTAAAAAAAAACAACAAAGCCATCAACACAATTAAACTGCCACAATTTCAGATATATATTTCACTGTCATGTGAATAATTTTAATGAAGCTATCTAGTTACTTCAAGAAAGCTTTTCAGGGAAAGGATAACAGAAAGACTGAAACTTATACTAATCGATYATAATTACTTCAAACTATTATAAACATATCTGGTATCAGCTCCAGGTATTCTCCAAATCTCTAAAGGACTTTGTGTCATTTCAAATGTCTGCTGACTTTTTACAGCATTGAAAAACTATCCAGAATATGTCCCAGTGATTGCAAATATGCCTACAAGATTACTAAGTAAGTAGCAGCACTGTGGTTTTGAGCATCTTAACAGGTATAAGTCATCATGTAACTTCCTAAATTCTTTCTTACTCTGTTTCCACACATATTTAGATTTGGTAAGAGTGCACTTCCGATTTTGGAGAATTTCATTACTCCAACGTTGGTTYGATTCCAATTACATTCCTCCTTTCCTGCCCTAGTTCTGAATTCTCTGCATGGCCTAGTGGAGGAGCTTCTTGGAATTATTTTTTAACTCAGCCTTCACAAAGTCAGTATTCAGAACCATTGTAGAACCATTGAATATCTTAAGCTGGAAGGGACCCATAGGTCTAACTCCCTGTTTCTTGCACAACTACCTAAGACTAAACCACATGACATTAAACACACAGCAGAACCTACTAATTTTCCACACAGATGAAAGTAACGCTTTTAGGGCATTCCCTTACAGTTATTACTATATCTAACAAGTTCTTAAATAAGCAGGATTTTTAAGATGTTCTTCCACTACAAAAAAGACAGAAGCATTCCACACATTACCCCATTTGCTGCAAAAAACACAATGCCTTCATCTGCAGTCGTCTCAATGGTCTGCTCATACCGCACTCGTTCACCACTTCTTTCTCCTGCTGTGACACTGGCATAACCAGTGCCCTCAAAATAGCTTTGGTCAGTCTCCTCCTTATACCTGTAATAATTCACAGGCACAGGTGTGAATATATGACAGCAACAACTTCTACCATGGGTACTTGCTGCCATTATAAGTTCAAAAAAGCTTAAGTTAAAGCATTTGGTATAGGGCCAAATTCTGATCTAACCCAAGTAGAAAGAAAACCTTCCACTGGCTTCTATCAGATTCACAAATGGTCTTTAGAGAGGAAATCACTCATGACTGACTGTTTTGAACCTAATGTAATGTTTACTTTATAAAGTACATGAACACATTTGTCTACAAATTGTGTCGGGATTTTATAACACCTAAATTTAAACAGACTGAGATTGCCATAAATGTGAATCACGTAACTACTGACGGTTTTCTCTATGAAATATAAGAATTACCAAGAGTTAGGAAAAAATCACCAGTTTAGCTACAGTGGTTATTCTTCTGGATGTGAAAACACAAGAATTCATAACAACAAAACCACAGAACTGTGAAGCACTCCTGTGCTCATAGCATACCTTCTGCAGGGTTGCACGTCAGTGGTGTTGAGATTGAAAGTCCTCTTGAAGTTGTACAGGCTGATAATTCGCTCATTTAGGCTGTTTAATTCAATGCAGCCTTCGTAACGAGGATAGTTGAGATTACGTGGAGGCTGCAAAACAGAGTCATTGAAACCATTTCATTAACATTAGCTAACAACATTTTACATTGCTATCTAACTGCTGAGACTTACTGTGAATATTATTTAAATACAAAATATGACACTCTAAAAAAAGATACTATATGCTTGTATATAATATCCAGACTGTCTCACATGATCCTAGGTATACTGCAGCACAATTTAAAGTAGAGTCATATGGATTTGGAGTAGTACTTAGCAGGGCTAGACAGGTTTCATGCTTTTCTTGGCAAGTGAAATATCATCATGCTCCCTTCTTTGAGCTCTAGCATGCGACAAGCCAGACAGATTCCGTAGGAAGTAGCATCTCCTTGCATCTCATCTATTCCTACTGACATAGATAAAGTTTAACACATGCTTTTGAAAGATGGCTAGTTCTAATCTTTACTTGTAAGAACAATGGAATGATTAACACAAAATCTCTTTAAAACACTAAGAAACTCTGTACCCTAAAATCTGGTGGGTATCCTCCAACATAAAAGACAACGCTGCTGGGATCAAGATTGAGGAGCATGTCACTGTCTCCACTGCTTGCACTCCTAGGGCTTTCATAATCTGGAGAAATTGATGTTGCTGCTTTGATGTACTTCAGTTTTGCATACTGGTAAATCCTAAAACCAAAATAGACAGGAAGAATATCACATCACAATAATAGTTGTTATTAGCAGGTTTTCAATAAGATTGTTGTACATGGTGGGTCTTATACCTTTCAAATGTGACTTGATCCATAACAGCTTCCTCAGTTTTGCTTTGAGTCACCAATGACTGCACTCTCACTTCTYCATCACCACCTCCCAGGTTATAGACACAAGTAAGGTAACCATCTTTCACAGCCATACCAATGTAGTCCTTGGAAGTCTAAAAATAGCAAAGCAAATAATAATTAATAAATGATTAATTGTAMTGAAGGTAAAATACAGCAGCACTTCCTCAGAGACATCATCATGCTGTGCATGAGTCATAAGAAATCCACCCACCTAATGATGAGAAGTTTCTCAGTTCTGGGAAGAAAAATTGTAATCCTCTATGTTGCACTGATTCAATGAATATAGTTATAAATTAACTGAAAAGTCATGTGTGGCTTTTTACTTTTGTAACAACATTATCTAAAATATTTTTCTCACTTGTAACATCTCCCAGCTAAAGCAATGAAAACTTGACACCTTTACTAAGAATTAGACTCAACATCTGTGACKCAAAAAAGATGTTCAGAACAACACTCAGTGAGGGACGATGGCTCCTCCTGAGGTGACTAGAGCAGTCATTTCCCCCCAAAATTCACATTTTATTTCTTCAAGATACTGTATTTCAGAAGTAGCCATTAAAATGCTTTCAATGGATGTCCTGGCTAGTTATTCAGAGGATAAAAAGAYTAAATACAGTGTAGAACAAATACCTCTGAACAGCTTTCTGTGTAGGCACAARGCTCACAACAGACACAGCTGCTGTCAAATAACAAGCCTAGAAACCACACGCAGGAACTTTTTAAAATGTTTGATGGTGATTGAGCAAACCAGAATCCACAAGCAGGTCTGCWTTATTCTGCATATTCAGAAGACAAAAAATTAAGAACTGAGGGGCTGAATTATAAAACWGAAATGAACACTTTTTTTTTAACCAACAGAGAAATTCAGAGTGAGTYATACTGTGAAAAGTCAAAGGTCTGAGGCAGGAGTTGGGCTGTGTTTGTGCTGACTGCTGCAGAAACTGACAGGTCTGATAAGAATGTGTGATGGTATCCATGATGGAGAAGTAACTTTTAAAGGAGCAAAAGAGSAAAACATCAAAGGACAGGGCTCAGCCACTTAGTCACTTTGCTACAGAAGGAATGAACAAAACACTTCTACCACCACTTAAAGGCAATTTTAAAGAAATAGGCCAACAGTAGCTGCAAACTTCAGTCAGAACAGATCACTTCCCATCCTTTTCTCAAAATATGATGTCTGGTCTAAAAATCAGATGAAATATCAAAACATACTTACATCTTTATTACCCAGGTACAGGACAAACATATTTGCCCTCTGGCGGGTGTCTGATCTCTGCTGAGGTCTTTGGATAAATAAGGAAAGTGAAGTGTAGCCCTTCAGATCTTCAAGGTTGCTCGGAGGTCGAACCTCTACACCAGAGCTGCCATTGAATCTCATAGGAATAGCAACCTGTTAAGAAWACCAAAGTTCAGGATGTTACAATTAACTATTGCCACTACTCCTGTTTTTAATTGCAAAGTAACCCATTACACAGCCTAGTCATGTTCCAGCCATTAATTGCCACAGATTTGGACTCTGATCCTACCAAACAAAATAATTAGGAAACAGACCAGATAATGCAGAAGTCTGTATTATCAATACTTAACACAGCACTGCTTTGTTCCAGACATCAATTAATCAACCCTTACTGTGCCTCTGCYAAGTAACTGTTACCTTCAATACATGGGCAGGGAAAGATGTGCCCTGCAGCTCTGAAGAGCTGAATTATTGAGAYGTCTACAAACACATCCTGGTGCTTCACTTAGCTGGACTTAAACTGCGTGTTGGGAATTACAATGCACGTCTGATACTAAAAAGACACATCCTGTAACAGATAAATACACTATGATCACTGATTCCTCTTATTCACTGTAACTCTAGGCTATTTGTGATGATCTCAGGGATGCTTCTTAGTACCTGAGACCACACAATCACCTCAGCAACTAAAGAAGTTGCTTAAATGAGAAAGGACAATCTAATAAGGTGTCAGTACCCAATTTCTAACGTCTTGGAGCAGCTAGAATATCGAGAGCACAGGGCTGCACAACTTTGGCAGTATCAGCTTTCAATTGACCACGCATGGGTGGAGAGCCCTGTCTCTAAGCAGCAGAGCCAACTCTGTCCCTGCTGCCAAAGCCACCACAATGTACCTTGGAAGGCAAGAGGCTGCTGTACAAATCAGTATTACAGAGATGCCCTGGGGAAAAAAAAAAAAAACTAATGGGAGAAAGATGTTGCAGGATGCCACTGCATCCTGTCATTTTTATGTATGATTTATTATGCTTCCTATCACTGCAGTTACTTCAGTTGCTGGGCAGTGCTGTTKAATTAAACTTATGTCTGGTCTTTCACACACATTTAAATGAAATTATTTAGAAAGAGAAAGAGGAAAGAAAGTGCTGTTRTGTAACCAAACCACTGAGGTCAAGCATGATTGCAATGCTCAGGACAGACCTTATTTGCAGCATCTCTTGCCTGCTGAATCAGCTCTCTTATGCGATTTATGTTCTCAGAAATGTTGGTTATTGGCATCAGCTGTTGGTTGATACTCTTGATCTTGCTGAACAGATCTGGAAGTTGGTTTGTCAAATTTTTTACTGCAATGAAAGAAAGCAAATCATTGATACTAAAAAGGAGGAGGAAAACAAGATGCAAAAATATGGTATCACTACACAATTATCAGAAAAGCAGTGGACAGGACAATGACAAAACAGTTTTGACTGGTCCTACAATATGAGGAAGCTCTCACTAGAAGTAGCTGTTTATACAGAGGTCATTGTACTTCTCAAATTTGTGGCCAAAGGTATTTGCAGAAACAGTTAGAATCAGCCCTTCCTTTTTACATTTACATAAAATGTTTTATGTAAAGGTCCAGAAAAAAGTATAAAATAGAACAGCTATGTGGTCTATGACATTGTTACCCAGTGGCTATGGATGCTACGGGAGAATGAGGATAAAGGACAGCAGATAGGACTCAGGCTCGTAGCATCTCCTACTGCCACTGTCAGAGAGTGAACAATGGGGTAAGCAGACTGCTGGCCTGGATGAGTAGGGCCAATTACATTCTTGTGTCAAGCTGCTAATCCGTGACAGTTTAGTAGTGAGTCTTACAGTATCTGGCCAGGTTTATTTCAGAGAAAAGAAAATATGATGAGAATTTCAACTTTCGTTATAACAGGAAACAATTTCTAATCTTCTCTGACTGCAAAAAGCCAAAATCAAAACTGAAAGAMCCACCCTGAAAGTATTTGCAGATTTCAACCCTATGATGCAGAAGGTAAATAAAATCCAGACCTTTTGTTTTTCTAAATATGACTTATAAACCAGTTTCATAACTGCAGGGATGACYTACTACCCTGCAATACCATGCAGGACTAGCTCTTGTATTTATATTATTTAATATGTTTTCCTCTTACTTGACTTTATCAGCTAAAACTGCTGAAAAGATGTAAAATGAAATTGTCTGGGAATGTGATTGTCCTTTATTTTGTATTCAGCACAGGCTCTGTGCAATCCTTTTGACTTAATTTCAGCTAACAGTCTTGAAGCTTAAGGTCATTGTCTAGGGCCCTTCTCTAGCCAATCTAGTAGAAAATCACATAATCACAGAGCAGCTGAGGTTGGAAGGAACCTCTGGAGGTCCCAATGTCCAACCCCTGTGTCCAAGCAGGGCCACCTTGGTCCAGCTGCCCAGAATTCTATCTAGGCAAGGTTCTAAATATTCCCAAGGATGGAGACTACACAACATCTCTGGACAATCTGTGCCAGTACTCAGCCACCCTCACAGTAAAATAACTCTTTTTGTCATATTCAGAGGGAATTTTGTGTGTTGCAACCTTTTACACCAATGGCACATTGCTGCCTCATCTTCAACTTCATGCCCACCAAGACCCCCAGGTCCTTTTCTACAATTTTTTTTGCAGCTTGGCCACCTGCTCAGCCTAYACCGGTACATGGGTTTATTTCTCCTCAGGTGCATGACTTCTCCTTGTTGGACTTCATGAGGTTTCTGGCAGTTTATTTCCCACAGCCTGTTGAGGTTTGTCTGGATGGCAGYACTACCCTCTGGTGTATCAGCCACACTGCCTCATCATCCAGATCACTAATAAAGAYGTTGAACAGGATCAGACCCAGTATTGACCCCTGAGGTCCCCCATTAGTCACTGGCCTCCAAATCTTTAGAGAGCAGTCATGGCACTAACTTTTAACATATACCACAGAATGGCCTGAGTCAYTCTGCTGTGCCTGTCCCTTTCTACTGGCCATTAAAGAAGTTCAGAATACTAGCTTAGGGTATGTGCCAAACTTTTTGAATGATTAAAGCTGCTGCTGCAAAACTGGCCATTTTCACCCTACAGTGATTTGGCAGGTCCCACACAGCACCTGCAATACCTGAATTGTTTGCCTCCATCAGTGCTTTATTGAAGTTGGCATTCTGTGTGCTTCCATAGTTACTTTTAATTCTTTCCACTTCTGCTTTAATTGGGACCAGTTCATCCAACACACTACTGGTGACAGAGTTGGCATTTTCTGCCATGTTCCTTGCACTGGTGATGATGCTGTCGATGTCACCTGAAATACACAGAAATGAACATGCAGATTCTCATAGATTTCATCTAACAGATGAAAGGGGCAGGCCAGAAGTGATGGCTAAGTAACAAACCTCTGTTTATCCCATTGAGGTTGTTTTGAGCAGTGACAAGATCAATTTTCAGTCCATTCGTCTTTCCATCAGCAACATCAAGTCTTTGCTTTAGGTCTTCAAGGTTTGGATCAAGAGCTGCAAAACAATGAAAGCTCCATGAGAATTTTAAAGAAAAAATATCAATTTTCTGCTGGACAGATGGTGTTGCAGCTGTTGTCTATACTCTTGCACGGCTCATGTTGCCACTGAGCATTGAATCCACTGCAAAACAAGTACAAGGCAAAGGATTTGCTTGACAGGAGGGCTGCAAAGGTGTATAGCATAGCAGAAGCAGGAAATCTACTTTCTTGCTGCTTTGCCATGGGAAATAACCATCACAAGAAGTCCCACTATAATGGAACTATGTTTTTTTGGTTGAAAAAGTGCTGCAGGGCTTTGCTGTGATGAGAAAATTTATGGTTCAAGGAAAGGTTCTCATGCTGTGTCAACATTTCTAGAACCACCCTCTTTTTAGTACCTTGCAATGTGCTTTTAGTCTCCTGTGCTTGATCCATGAGTGTACTGCTCTCAGTTTTTAACCTTGCAGCTTTTCCTGATAGGTCTTCTCTCTTCACAGTCTGATAATAGAAGCATGGTACTGTAAGATCACTTGATAATAACATAAAAATTTAAAGAGTAGAAGAGAGAGCCCAATCCAATTTTAAGAACCCCCAATTCTACAAGRGCTGAGATCTCATCTAATGAGCATCACCTTCAGTAACAAYTACCAAGATTAATTTAAGCATACTMCAACCTWGGTCTTCAGCAAACTTCAGATGGATTTTAGGCCATTAGGAGGAAATTACTAGCATACAGATGTTGGATGTTGTCTCTGCTGAAGAGCTTGYGGGTATTAGTAGTGCAGAGTAAAAGAGAATACCTGAGATCACCTGCAGGGATTACCAGACTTGCCTTGTAAGATCTCTTTATTTTGTACTGAAAGCAACAGTCAGTACTCATATGGGCAGTCCCATCAGCAAGGCAGTAATTGGCCTGGTTAGTGCTGAACCAAGGCTAATTAATCAACATGCAGAACAGCAAGTCCTATAAAAGCTCACAGAAAAATGAAGCATCCCAAGACACACAGGTGTTTGATTTTTGGGCCACTGCGGTAGTTAAAATAAAACTCTGGTTGTAACAAGTTTACCATCATTTGGCCACCTACTGATACTTACCGACAGAGCTGAGTCAGCTGCTTTCCCAGCTTGGTTGGCTGCCTCCTCTGCTGCCTTGATGGCACCAATAATATTGTCATAGGCAGTAGAAGCTTCCACAGCACAGCCTATCAACTCGTCCTTCCTGGCACTGTTCTTCATTCTGTGGGAAACAGGGTGAAAAATGCAGCCTTCTGCCAAGGCTGAGAGATGGATCCAGAACAGATCTGAACTCAGTATTTTCCAACTAACACCAATACAGGAAGTGTTTTTCAATTAGATCTGTAACTTCTTTCTACAAAAATATTAAATGTGGAGATAGACCAAAATGGAAAGATTCTTCAGAAGACAGGGTAAGTTCAGCCATGTGGAAAAGCACAGCTGTGAGACTCCAAAGCAGCCTTCAAGTGTTTAGGACGGAGAGAATTCACCAAAGCATATGGCCACTAATAAGGCTCCTCAACCACAGCYCTCCAAATGCAGTTCAGTTAAGAGGAATTCAGAGAGCTGTAGATGTCACATCATTGAGCAACTACAAGACCTGTCATGTTTTCCTCAAGAACCAGCACAGCAACTCTGGAATCAGAAACAACAGACAAAAATCTCTTCTACCCACTCCCTGTGAACTGCACAACTGTCTAGTATTAGCTGTCTTGTATTTGTGAGAGCAGTGCCTTAACTGAAAAAATCACACTGAAAACTAACAAAAAATGTAATGAAAATGCATTTTTTTACCCAAGAATTTTCCAGCCATGTTAGGTATTTTGGAATTTAACTTTCAGAGACTTTCTAGTTGCAATGACAAATCATGAACAATTTGTACAGGGAAAAACAAATCAGAATTTCACTTTTTTTTTTCATTTTGTTCTGATGTATCACAGAAAGCCTCCAAAACCCCTCTCATAATTCCAATGCAAATACAAATAATGGAGAGAGAAATGCTTGATTCCTATCAAGTTCATCATATTTTTGCCTTTCCAGAAGATACCTTGAAGGATGAGAAAACTAGAGGTCTTTTCCTCTGTAGTGCCAAGCAGGCATGTCTGAAGAYTGCCAAGACAGCATTCATCCCAATTATTTGCCTCAATTCTTTGATACCATAAAAGCATCCCTGAGTATGAGTACGAGTACCTGAAATATCTCTACAAAAAATATGCTAAACATCTTCCCACTCTGTACATGAGGATTTCCTCTTGCTAGTAAGATGTTAATGAAATGGTAGTACAGTAGTATAAAACAGCATGATTTGAGTTCACACTTCTGGGGGAAAAAATCAGGAAAAATACAGAAGATCTGGTTTTTGGAGAAAAAGAAAACTTCTGCACATTATAAAGAAGCAGAAAGAGACCAACTTAATTTCTCTCTAGCTTTGTAAATGGTTATAAAAGCAAGTGAAATTACAGACCATTACAACCACAGATGTTCTGTACAAAAATTACTCATTTACAGGAATGGCAACATACTCTTCCAGTTGTTTTGCCAAATCTTGCAAAGATTTGGCATGTTCCTCGGCYCTCACCACCAGTGGTTCTTTGCTTGCTGATGAGAGATTTGCCACTTTTTCATTCATATCCTTCCTTGCTCCATCCAGCTGAGCAGCCAGGGTTTCGTATTCCTATGGTTTTAAAAACATATAATTTTATTTGTATTTGTACATGTTTTATTTTGTCCATGTCTACAGTGTTACACATACCTTGCACCTGAGGAGACCAAAGGGAAAAACGTTCCCTTCCAACTTACTCTGAAGGTTATGGGAACAACTGGCAGTCATTACATCATGCTTCCAAACCCATTACATAAAAGCTGAGTCAGAGCAAAGACACTTCTACCCTAGTATCTTGCCTCTCTAACAGTGGCTAAAAGCAATTAACCAGAAAGAAATACAAGAATAGAACAATTGCTTATGGTACTTCTCACAGATGTTCTCCCAAATTCTGGTATCTGCTGCTCAGTGTCTTCCTCAGACACACCACAACCCTCAACAAGCTTCTCTCACAGAAACCTGTGCAGGCAGGCAGACTCCTTTTGCATCCAGGATGGGCTGTGGGATCCTTTCTTTCTTGACTRGCTCAGATAAGCCTCATCTCCAACAAGATCTTCGGCTTTTTAACCCCCTTTTAAGGTGGTAAACTTTACCTCTTTGCTCTCTTGCAATAATCCAAGTACACTCTTAGCTTGTGTCAGGGAAGATTGGGCCGAGCTCAGAATATTCAAGACACCATTCTGTTCCACTTTTGTCTTTTCAATCCGTTTCTAAGGAAAAACGAGAAGTTGGACAACATGTAATTGAGTTAAGAAAAGGGACAGGAAAAGCCATATCTTGAAACCAAAATAAAAAAACCCCAAACAAAACAAAACAACAAATCCAAACCTAATCTAGCTGGCAGTAGGATTTACCAAGGGTACCATCACATTTTTTTTCTTAAATATGGACATGAGTGTGCAAAACCAGTGATACATTTCAGCAAAACCTCAATTAAGAGAATGTCTCCTGCAGCACACATTTATTCCTTGTACCAGTGCTAAAATTCAAACACTGCTCAGTAATAACAGCTGTTCCTTGTCCTGATGAGACCTCAGAAGCTGTCTTGTAGAACATTAATCCCAAATAATTCAAAGTATTGCACACATTTTTGCTCCCATCTTTCATGACTGCTAAAGCTAAATACTTTGAAGAACTTACTATGAAAAGAACATCAGCACCAGGAATTTGGTCTAGAAAAAGAAACAAAAACACTAGTGGCAGCTGGAAAGAAGTGCTGGGAAAAGACTCTCCTTCCCTGCTCTCATCAGAGCTATGTCTTGGTCACGCTGCTCTGGTCACACCAAGAGGCCATAAGCAGCAGTGCACTACATTTCTACCTGTCCTGAAGAAAGTCTAAAGAATTARTGCTGCTTGGCTTTGTGAGGTCAAAAGCAGCAACCAAAACCACTTCTTCTCTTCTGAGGTTTAATTTTTTTCTCCTGAACCCCAACATTACCTTAATGTCTTCTAACAGAACTGTGTTGTCTCTGTTTAAGCCTTCAGCCTCCTTGATTTGTCCCGTCGCATCATTCAGAGCTTCACGGAGGTCAGTGACTTTGGATTCATATTCGTTCAGTGCATCCCTCACAACTTTAATAAGCCCACGATTTTCTTGGTGATGCTTTTGTAATTCATTCTTAACACGTGCCAGTACTGCAGTATCAGGACCAGAAAAAAAAGTTTTGTTCAGAGAAGAAGGGAACCAGAACAAACTTGGCTAAAAAGGGCTTGACACTTAGGATTATAAAGCTGTACTTGTGTGAACTGAGCATCTTCTGCAATGCTAATTTCAGTGCTACTATAGCAAAGATACTATTCAGCATCTTGCTGGATCAAATCTCCTCACTAGTTTGCTGCTGCAGACACAGAGCACAGATAAATGTTCTCTTAATTAAGTAAGGATGAGGCTGACCTGAAAATACTAATTTTCATTTTTATATGGAAATAACATAATTTCAAGAACCATTTCATCCTCAGTGTAGACATCTACAACTGTGCTAGTTATCAAAGTCTCCCCTGTAATCAATGGAGAGATATGGGCACATTTAACTTTGAAGAATATAGGAAAGATGTCAAAATTATTCACACTCTTAAGCATGCCCATTTCACTTCTGACAAAACAGGATACAGAAGAGTCACTCACAGGTAGGCATTAATGTTCAAGGTTGATGGAAATTACCTGTCACTCATATGGGCTTTCACATTCCTCCACTATGCCCCTGGTTAGGAGATAAGCCTGCAACTTTTCTTGATGTCTCCACTATCTGGAATCAAGTTTCTGAATGTTCCAGTCAAACACTTGCAGAGAACATGACAGGGAGTATAACTAGTGCAATTAGAACTCCTGAACTTCCTCATCCTTGTATGACCTGGCCCTTGGACTACTCTAGCAGCTTCTGAAAATCTGTTGTTAAATTAAACATGCATTTCCTCTAAAATAACTCTATATACCACTGCCTATCTCTTACAATACACAGAAGCACYGCATAGCTTAGGATTTGCTACGTTTTTATTTTACTGAGATTGATCTAGTTACAAAAGAAGGATCTACTGGGTTTCTTGCCCAGCTCCACCCATTTTCCATACCACACTAAAACAGCCTTTAAATACCCTCCAGAATGACCRCTTTCCTGTAACAACAGCTACAAATCCCAGGGACACACTGCAAAAGGCCACTCCCTCTACTCCAACCCAACCAATGACTCTTCAGATTTGAGTCTGATCTTTCTAGGGAGTCAGAAGCTGAGGGAACAGGCACTTACACCGCTGAGCCTCCGCGCGCTCCTTCTCTGCCTCAGCCTGGAGCCGGCTGAAGTCGCGGCTCCGCATCTCCGCCATCATGCGCTGAGCTTCGGCCAGCTCCTCGGCSGCGTCTCCCAGGGGCAGGCTGTTACCCCCTGTGCTCGTACCAGCTATCTGTTCCAGGAGAGCTGAAAAAAAGCACTGTCAAAGTCAAAACCAGGATCTGCTCAAGCCTACGCAAAATGCTCAAATGACGAGGCCAGCATCTTTTCTGAGATGGATCTGCTTCATTAGTGAACTCAGGAATAGGCAAGTCTTATTTTTCCCTTAATGAAGCAGATCCATGTTGCATTAATTCTATTAAGATGAAAAGTATCCCATGACACACAACCAGAGAGARTAAGATGGCATTGGCCTTAAAATTTGTCCCAAATTTTAAGTTCTCRGCAATAGTCTTAAGCTTCTACCTTTAAAGAGCCCATGACAACAAAGCAGAGCTAAGTTAGACTTGGGTCAGGATAGTCAAATTTGTTGCTTGAAATGCCCCTTTTCATTCCATAGGGAAAGTAGGGTCCTAAACTAACATTATATATTAACTTTCTAATAGAAAGAGTGAATTCTACAGCTGTGACTAAATTCTGATTTATGAAGTTGTTTTCTAAGAAAAACTCTTATGCCTAATTAAGAATATTGTAAATAAGCTTAAAAAGATGCTATAAAACAAAACTTGGGTTAGAAATTACTTTTTACCTTGTATATTTTTGACCACTATCTGTATTTGTGAAAACAAATCCTTTCCTCTCTGATGAGTTTGGCCAAAATTGTTAAATAATCTCTCAGCTTCTTTGTAGTTCATTTCAGCCTAGCAAGGAAAAAAACTATTAGATTAAAAGTATCTGGATAYAGTATGCTAATGCATAGTGAGGAGATGTGTACTTTTAAATTGATTTGGTAAGTCACCTTTTCCTGGAGAGCATTTATATCACGATCTAGTTTAACAAATTCTGTCTCCAACTCATCTGCCTTTGAACCTTGATTATGAACAACAGAACGGTAGTTGTTCAATAAGACCTGAAAAGAAAGGAAAAAAATAAACCAGTAAATCACCCACTGCAWAGGAGACACAAAGCAAAAAATTCACTGGATTAAATCCTTACCCAAGGTAAATAAAAGCAGAATTACTGATAYGAAAACTGAGCAATTCCTTCCCAAAACCTGGGTTTTTATCTGTGTGTATAGCAACTGCTTTTCCAACCACAGAACATTTTTTAGAATGAATTTTGGTAATGGCAAGGGGAATGTTGGGGGTTTTCAATTATACAGAGACATGAAGTGCTTGAAAAAGACATAGCTAGAGGGATACCTCAGAGGTGTAACTTCCATGCTGAGCAGGCCTCAGAAAAAGCAGAAATACTGATTCTCTTTCAGAGCATTACATGGAAACCAMAGCTATCTCCTAAGAGGTGAAGTCCAGTGCTGCTAACTCTGGCATTTGGAATCCAGGGTTGATGTATGTCTTCTTGCAACTGACAAAACTATGGCAAAGGTTCCTGCAAGCTTCATTGCCTATCCACTTTTCTGTTYCCATGAGCCTACCTTTAAGTCCTTGATGCGTGTTTCCAGGTCTCTCATCTGTTCCAGAGTGTGGGTACTTGCATGGACATTTTGCAGCTGAGACTTGATGAGCTGAAGCTCGTCACCTATTRTGCTCAAATCCTTCAGCAGTGTAATCACACAGCTATCACAGGCTGGAGAGAACAAATCAATACATATCGTTGATATTTAGCACAGAGAACATTTCACTGAACACATYAGTAATGGTGGAAAAGCTTTGAAGCTTGTTGCCTGGTGCTGCCTGAAGAACAAAGGCAACAACAAAGCCTACAGCATTAAGGAAAGTGACTTAAACGAGAAGTAAGGAGGAGGTGCCATTTATACCTGACTAGAATGAGCATATATCTTTAATAATTTTTCCAAGTATTTGGTTTGGTTGAATGTTTGCTTTTAAAACATTTATTACAGGTTATTTCAGTCCTTTTTAAACTATGCCACCCTTACAAGAGTCAGCCATATATATTCAGAGCCAGCTGAAAGTAATCCAAGTGCAGTTCTATTTTATCACTTACAGTCACAATCTTCATTGGGATCCACATCTTTTGGTTCATTATTGAAACATTCTGAAATCACAAGATTGTCATTAGTAACCAAAGTCTTCCTATGGAAATACTACTGCAWTTTTTCCCTCACTTTTCAWGTTTGGCAGCCATTAAAACATGGTGCTTGCCTTTCATAAATCCATACCCACTGTGAATGAGCTGAAATRCTCAGAAGGCTTGAGCATGCCAGAACATTCAACTCTGACTAATGCCTTGCTGAAAGCRACACCTTTTCCATCCCTCAAAGGAAACCTACTGTAATCCCACAATATCCTACTTGGATAGGAGCAAGAGACCCTGTTACACCAAGTGTGCCGAACATATTGCTAGAATTTGCCTAGAATAACACCACCAGGATTGGAGACAAGATCATACTTAAAGCACTTTAAAGGACATAGGTTCAAAACCCTTTATTTACTTTAGTATCTAGGTTTAAACCACAGGTTTTGATTCCCCAAAAAATGTCTTACCCACAAGGAACTGAGAAATAYTTATGGCCTTCCTTCATGCCTGTCACAGCTTGCAAGATTAAGGTATTAATCAAGCTTGAGAGAAATCCTCAGT
The DNA here is from genome assembly GCA_902810485.1 of Alauda arvensis. Taxonomy (NCBI): domain Eukaryota; kingdom Metazoa; phylum Chordata; class Aves; order Passeriformes; family Alaudidae; genus Alauda; species Alauda arvensis. The sequence goes on along the minus strand of CADDXX010000019.1, from coordinate 2,590,475 downwards.
GTGTGCACGGATGGAGGCACTGTACGTAATACAAGGCATCCAGCTTGGACCACAGATGCAGGTTGTATACAAYAAACATTGCCCTCAACAAGCAATGCCCTCAAACTGTACAGGTGACTTCCAGTACAGTTTGCTCTTTCGTTTGGTTTTTACAAACCCATTATAAAAAGCTTCACAGTCTCCAAGTGCATGTGGAGTAACATCCTAGGATCCTAACTTCTAGGATGCAGGAGAGGAACCAGAGCTCCTAAAAATGCCATTGTATAGGACAGGAATCTCCCCATCTTGATACCCAAGTTCCTTTTAGAYGCTTGGTCCCACTGCCAAGCTCTCATCTCMTCTTGAAAATGCAAAGGGCTGTGTATCTTGGTCAAAGATTGAACCTGATGATCTTGGAAGTCTTTTCCAACCTTAATGATTCTATGTCCTTTACTCTAAAGGAAAAAGAKGCACTCAGTATAGGCTGCCGCTGTCAAGAGTCAACAACAACTTGTAACTTGTGAGAGGATACAGTGACAAAATTGGACCTGAACTTTACCAGCAGCATGAAACAGCCTGGAACAAACTGCCTAGCTGTGCCATTTCCTTCGGCACTTGCACATTAAGTCATCAGGAAGTTAAGCAGGATTGGTAGTGATTGCTGCTGCCAAAAGGAGACAAATCATAAAGAATATATTTTTAAGAGAATGAAGGAAATTCCTCCAAAATTCAAACACTCACGCAGTTGTGTAGTTCAGCTAATAGCAGGCACATTTCAGCTGTCACTGTGAAGTACCACTTAAACAAAACTATTCTTACAGCTCGTGCACCAACATCAGCCAAGAAATGGTGAAGTGCTGGCCAAGTGCCTAACATTAAGCAAAAGGAACCTGCTAGAACATGCTGTGCCAATGATCAGAAGGGTTTATTCCTAAGAGAAAGAGACAGCTGATCAGGATGTGTAGCYGGAGGAAAACAAACAGGCTTGTTGAATATTGCCCTATGGATTAGTTTTTCCTAGCAAATTCTTGCTTCAAAAAGAAAGGAATGATAAAACATCAAACACTGCCTGGATCTGTTCCACACAAGGTATAAYAGAGATGTATCACTTCAGTGATGAAATATGAAATGAGAACAAGCTATTGAAAAATTGCACCAGCTGCCAACAGTGCTCCACATCACTTACTGTTTTTCTAATTTCTGTGGCCAAGRAAAGACAATGGGTTCCTTGCAGTTACATCCTTGCAGGATGAACAGCAGTGCAGAGAAATGAAGAGTATAGAAATATTTGGAGATATTAGTTGGAAATTTCACTAACATACAAGGAAGAAAAYCTGTCTACAGGGAAGGAAAAATGAAATTTTATTGGTGGATGAAAATATGGGAGAATCAAGGATATTTCAGAAGCAGTGGCCTCTGTGTTTCTGAATATAAAGGAGTATCTATCCCAAGGGACTRAGGTGAATTGAGGTAAAGACACTCTGAGGAATGTAAGATCAGGCCCTTCAGAATTCTACCACATAAAGCAAACATATGCCCATGGCATTATGTAAGAGCTTACAAGTAGTGAAGTACCCGTGTGACTGATTCTGGGAACTCATGGATGTTTTAGCAAGAAAAGCAGTGTAGCAGGATTTATAAAAGAGCCTCCTGTGTCAGGTTCTAGCTTCCAYTGTAAATACAGACAGCCTAGATACCTAAGACGGCAGTGCGTGATTCAGGCTCTGAAGATTTCACTAAACTGTGCCAAATACATTTTAAATAGGCATATTGAGGATGCTCAGTTTCCTAAATCCATAGCACAGACTGGCAGGATATGATTTAAGCCTGTCAGCAAAGGAACCRTGATATATTTAAAAAACAATACCACGAAACAAAACCAAAATCAAGTCAGCAGTATTTATGAAGGGAAATACAGGACAAAATAGTTTATAAGGGTAAACCTGATGACTCAGGACAGCCCTTCTATTACCATGGTGTGTGTTTTAGGAAATCTAACATTTTGTAAAAAATTATCTACATTTCTTGCAAGTCTAGATCCTTCCTTCAGTTCAGCTTATCCAAGTACCTTCCTTCTTTGCTTCCCAAAGAGAAATCARTGCTCCCTTCCATTCAGAACAATGCCCCATTCAAAGGCCCTCACATACCTCCAGTCAGGTGGTCACAGCTAGCCAGCTGTCCATTATTATTACAGTTACATTTCTGACAGAAGCCTCCATATTTTTGTGGATTTCCAAAATATCCAGTAGCACAGCTAGATAAAGAGATACAAGTAATTTTTATTAMATAGTTGAAGCTAATTTTGTGAAATATACTTTCCTTTGAGATAAAAACCCAGTTATTCTCCTGAAGAAACTTTCATGAACTTTTGATTTCATGTCTTGACTTAGACAGAAATMATGTATTTTTGGTTTACAATATCCTCTGCACTATGCTAAAAATATTTTTGTGAGCACTGCAGAATTTTTTTCTAAAAATAAAAGAACTCCCACAGGGCTCTTGCAGGAATAATTCACTTAATCTGAAAAAAAACCAAAAACAAAACAACAGTGCACACTGATACATACACAGAGAATTTGACATGGCTTAACCAAGCAAACCATACCATTCTGGCTTGTGAATCCCACCAGAAAACACRAACGAAGAGGGGGATCACACTGCATGCACAGCTGAGATTTCAAACAGCAGCAGCACTGAATGACATCATCACCTTCTGCTGCGTGATACCCTCTCTTGCCAGCAAAGCAGTCTGTGTGACTGATGTCTAAGTACTTTAAAGGTAAAATATATTGTTCAGGCTGGATAGCTAACATTCCTAGAAGTCACTCTTGAAGTGGTCAGACCGATAAAGACGATAATGCAGGATCAAAGGACCACGATGAGCAGCTATACCATGAAGCGAAAATATCTATAACCCTCAGATTAGACAGGGTCAAAGGAACSAGTCTTGAAGGACAAGACCATGTCCTACTGCAGGTCCTGTCTTCAGATGCGACATCATGACTTWCTAGCTTCAAATTTCCAAACTACACCACACCACTCCATTACACTTCAGTTMTCTCTGGATTTGAAACGCAGAGAAATTGGTTCCTCTGCCTGTCTGAAACTGCCATGCTGTTCCCCTCTTGCTTTGCCAGACTGCTGCAATGTTCCAGCAAAAGAGATGGCTTCAGCCTGGTGTGTGTAAGCTCCAACTGTGGAGCACATGAGAATGATTTGGGATGAAGGGTAGGGTGCTAAAGGTTGGTGTTGGATAAAACCATTGAGGCACCATCGGGTACACTGGAGGAAAGTGGAAAATGTTTTTAACTTGAAAAGGGGTGAAATAAGTGGGAGTCATTATTACCACAGTGCAGGATGAGGCAAGGCATAGGGTACTTAGCTAAAGAGGCAGACACCTCTTTTCAGTAAAAATGGTGCAGTAGGAAGTCTGTGGAGAATTGTTTACATTTCCCCAGGGAGCATTTGGTTTATGACTGGAATTACACCACAGCGCCACTCTTTAGCAGCTGTTCATACAAATAGCTACATTCTTATGTATTGTGCATAGGTGCATGTCCATATGTCCGCTTGTGTCTGTCCCAATACAGACTTCCCTCCTTTAATCCTGTCTCCCAAAACTCTTGGTTTTGAGAAACAGGTTACTCACTGTTCACAACGAGCTCCAGTGTAGCCTTCTTTGCAGAGACAYTGGATTTCTTCACCATTTGCCACACAGCCAGTTGCAAATCTTTGAGAAGAAGCAAAAGTATTATTGTGAGCACATGATCAAATAGGCTTTACACTCTAGAGGTTCAGCTTAATGACTTTCATATTAAAAAGTTTTTACAACACCAAATTACTTCTCAGCGAATATAAATGCCTCTAGATAATTTACTGTGACATTCTTTGAAGCTTCATATTTTTTATGCAGATCATTTCCTTGGACTCAAAAAATTATAATTTCCTGGCCCTGTGGACTGAGTATAATAATTCACAAATTAAAGGAATACCTAAAATAAACCTTAACAGTGATGTCATAAAACAATTCTGTGTAGCTATTTTATCTTAGCAGGCAAGAATCAACAGCCTGTGCTAGACAACGTTTCCTCATGTTTGTACATGTTTTCTTTTCTTTTCTTTTCTTTGGATGAGAAACATTAAAGGATATTTTTATGTAGYTAATGTTATTTAGGGGTTTTTTATCCAAGGCAAAGTAGAGTTGTGMGCAATTTTTGGGATCTAAAGGATCTGGTTAACAGAAAGAATTTTTTTCTCTGCTCTATCAAGCAGATTTGTCTAGATTCAAAGTTCACTGTTTGTGAAGGAGAGGTGAAGCAGGGCTATGATTGCTATTTTAATTTTTTCATCTATGAACAGTAGGATAAAGCAAGTCTGTGCATCAAAGACAGAGGTCTGCACTAAGAATTACTGGAATTTGACTAGATGGAAAATTGTCTACTCCAGTAATGCCAGGTGGAGTGCATTTCCTATGTCAGGAATGATATTCACCACCCTAACCTGCAGTTGTGAAACTGCACAGGTTTATGGTCTCCCTGGATATTTTAGAGCTCTGAAAGCAAACGATAACTAAAAACATGTTCAGTCAGCCTCAGGCAAGCACCTGCAGAAGAGGCTGTCAAAACCAGATCTATCAGAGAGTTCTCTGATAAATTATAAGCCTGTCTATTGTCTGATGGTGTAAATCTCTTACATGGTGTGTGCTAATGCACCTGACAAATACTATGTGGTGCCTTTAGCAATTTATAGATTAGGGTTTGTTTGGTTGTTTTTAAATTTGGTTTTATTCACCACGTTTCAGAACCGACCAGTGATGACAATTTGGCTAAACATATCATGCATTTAAAATGCAACTAACTGCCCAGTTTTAAAGCCTGGCAACCTTATTAGATCCAAGGAAGTTTCACTTTTTCCCTTTTCATCTCATTATATTTGCACTTCAAATAGAACCTTCACAGGAAAAGCAACCATACTCTCTTAGAGTTCTAGATATGTGCCTATATTATTTTTGCATCTCAATTTTTCTGAATTGCTATAAAAGGCCTGTTTCACTGTTTTCTATTATCTCCTAGCCAGAGTAATGGTGTTAAACATCTTGCATTCCAGTAAAAAAAGAAAGATTCTGGATATGTCCAATAAGGGGAAAGACCTCAATCATTCATTTCTCACTATGAAGGAAGTACTGTACTGATGGTTTTGAAAAGAGGCCCGTTTCTACTGTCTGGGGCTCTTCAAGGCTGTGAGCAGTATGCCTCTGAAGTTCATGATCTGAAGGAGAATTGGAATGCTCACCTTATTAAAAAAGGCAATGCTGTGAGACAAACCACCAAGCTMTCAATACGAGAACAGAGAAGATCATTATAATCCCATGGTAGCAGAGTTTGGGCTTTGGGATTTTCTGTCTCTCCGCCCCACCCCCACCTCTTTTTCTTCTTCCCTCCCCTGCTTGACTCTTCTTACAAGTTTTTACGGTACCTGTTTGTATATGGGCAAGGGCATTCCCGGCAGGAACCTTGAGTGGCATCTCCAAAATAACCATCTTTACAGTGCTCACATTTCTCCCCAGCAGTATTATACTGACAGTCCTTGGAAAGCAAATGAGCAAGACATTTAGCAGTGCTTTATCACTCAATATGGCTTTACTATTATTTAAAAAACAGCCTATTTACTCAAAGAAGATGTTCTTTTTCTTCCATATAATCAWGCATTTATGGCCAAAACCACTTTCACAACCAGGATAGAACAGTTTCAGTCCATTTTCTAACTATACAAAGACCAATTTCCTCCTTCTTATGGAAAAGCAATAGATAAGTAAGTTGAATTCAAAATATTTTTGAGGAAACTCAATGACATGCATAGTTAGTAAAGGAGCATTAATGGTCTCTCTGTATTCATATTACAATTAAAAGTCTCTATGTTTATATAAAACTAAATTTTACATCTTAACACTACTCAGAAGGCAGATACAATCTAAAAGCATGCACCCAAGCCATTTTTAAAGCACACTGCTTTAAAAACCTCATTAAATAAAATTGTTTCTCTTAGTAGATTCAGACCAGAATTGTGTTTCATGTAGTTTCTCCAGTGTATGTGTTACTTGTATTAATCTGTAGTAACTAGAATAAATAATAAAAAGCAAAAGCTAAGAATACAACTGAAATTGATGCAGCTGAGCCCTTTTTTCCATGATAAAATTCTTGGGAATTGTGTCTTGGTTTAGAAGCATTCTTAATTCTAGTTCTGTCTAATTATCATACATTTATATTTTATGGGTACAGAATGAGAAAGTTGCCTTTGCATTACCTAAAGCATTGTTAATTTAAAATAGAAGTTGTTCAAATACRTAAGAGGCATAAAAATAAAAAGCAGCCATGAGGAAAATTCCAAATGACTAACAGTCAAGAGGCAGTCACACTCCCAAGTTCTACAACTGTTTGTCTTCTGTGCAACAGACTGATCAAATGTCCCACAGAGCTGAAGGCTTACTGACAGAGCAAAAGATGGAAAAAAGAAAGCAGGAAATCAGCTGGAAGCAGTCACTGAGCAAACTGTGCTTCCATTTCAGCGACCTTGATGGCTCAGGGCTATGTYTGAAGACCCTACTACCATGACTGGCAGAAGAGGGGCATCTTTCCCTACAAAATAAGAAATAGTTCTGTCTCTCCCATCTCTTCTAAAATTCCATTCTCCTTCACACACCATTTCTTCACACCACATTCCCTCAAACATGAGCTCTTCCCTCAGGTGGTAACCCCCAATTTGTTTTCATTTTGGTTAAAAGAACTAAATCTTTATCAGTGGCTCACTGATAAAAGGTTCTGGGAAGAACAGGAGAAGCTCCAGTTCCCATATGAGCCATTTCACATGAAGTTAAACACCAAGTATCACAAAGGCACTATGTTTTTGAAAGAAACCATTTTAAAATGCAGCCTCTATAAAAGCTGGTGCATATGTTCCTGCAAAAGCCTAATGGAAAATTCAGGCTGTTTCTGAAAAATTACTGTCAGTTTTTATAATCCTGAATAATAAATTCAACTGCAGAAAGAGTAAAAGAGATGTATTTAAAATATATGTGCTGGTTTCATCTTAGAGCAACTTCCTCCCACCCCCACAAGTTTAWCTCCTGTTTTTTTGTTTTGCTCACTCTGTCTATAGAAACTGAAGCAATTCTACAGTTGCAAAGAATATTTCAGCTATTTCRCATGTAAGCCACCCTAAATGTGCTATATTGCTCCTCTAGCTACATGGCATATAAGGGTTGGAGCTCCCTAGGCACAATGCAACGAAGCCAGAACAGCAACTCCCTCATGGGTCTTCCTGCAAGTTTTACAGGGTCAGAGATACCCCTGGAGTCACAGCATCTCCAAACCATCAAGTAGTGTGAACCCTAAAGGAAAGCTTCCAGGTGACTCCACATGCACTGATATGGTACAAGGCAGTCAGAGTGAGTCAGGGCCACAGCAGAACCACCGTGGTTACGTCAAGCACATGGGGCTCCGTGACATGAAGCAACATGCCATGGGATAAGCAAGTCTCGGCACCAAGCTGCTGCTGAGGGAATGTGCCTTCCAGGAGGAAGGGCAGGGAGCATGAGGACACAAAGCCTGATTAATGGCAGAGAAATGCTTTTTCCCTTCATATGAGAACCAAGGTCTTCAGTCTTCTCCACCTCCTCCTGCCCTCCATCATTCCCTGCTTCCAGCAGCACGGCAGTGCTCTCCTCTCCTTCCACCAGCATGCAGCAGTARGAGAGACTGCCTGAGCCAGGGAGGGCTGTGCTGTTGCACAGGAGAAGGAGCCAGCCTGGGCTGAGCCTCCCTCACAAAGCTGCCTCTGGAGGCTGTCACTGGAGTGACACTGATAAATGTAGGTACTCAGGTCTGGGGCTCCAGGTGAGGAGCAGGAAGCCAAATGAACAAGCTTTGCACTCTGGATGTGGAACTTGGTGGCTCCCGAGTGGGAAGCCTCCTTGTCTTCTCTGCACCATGTCAGGCTTTTGTCCCATGACTCCTCCAGAGAGAGACAAACTTGCTCTTGGTTAGGTGGAAGTTCATGATGGAAATAAAGGCCCTCAGGGCTTTCATTTTTTGCCACATTATTCTGGATGGCTTTGCTTGCCCGGGACCAAGGGCTGATTTTGCTCTACCTGTCTGAAAGTTAATCCAGCTGTGAGAAGGACGGGATAAAGAAAAACCTAGATCACATACTTTATGAGGTGAAAGTAAAATTTGCCTTCGTAATTCTAATCTGAAGTGAAACTTCCTGATCTTTCTTGCTGCACTGCAGCACTTTCCTGTCATGGCCTGCCCTGCCCCTCCAAAGCAGCAGCCTGTAAGTCATCTCCCAGAATGTGCTGAATTGGTTTATAGTTTCCATTAAAACAACAGGGTTGGTTGAAACAAAGTCGGGGAGAATGACATAACACACAGGAATGCACCGCAGGCAGAATGGATGCACTGAAAACAAGGAAAAAGTAACAGAAAAGACAGACCATGAAAGATATTGGCAAGATTCTTGTTTACACAGTAAATGAGAAATTAGTGAAAACTTTTTAGGGGAGAATTTTTTAGGACAAACTATTCAAAGAAGCATCATGGATATAAACTGGAAAAGTAGAGTCAGCCAAGTGTCACACTTCCATTGCTGAGGGCTGATCCACTCCCATGGGGCTGCTTTGGGTTTAATACATTGTGCCAGGGAGCAAAATCTACCCCACCACATCTTCTGTAACAGCTGAAATCTTCTAATTAATCTAACTTCTATTACTTTTATTTTGTCTTACTTAATTCAATATTTTTTAACCCATCTAGCTGTAGACTATTATCAGGAGATGCACTGAAGTTGATTAAACAAGACTCTTCAAAGCCTATGCTATGCATGAATGTGCTGTTTGTCATCATTATACAAACATATCCTGGTACATTTGTATAAAGCTCAGGACTGCATATGCCAGGATAAGACCCATGTTTGTTATAAATAACTACAAACGTTTACTTATGTACAAATTTTGTGACTTTTTTGTAACCAGGAGCTAACAAAAATTACAGGGCAAAGAAAAAAATGAAGACAAGGACACAAATTATTCCAAAAATCACAGTTACACTGAATGTACATTTAAGTGTATGCAGGTTGTACTCATTAACGATATAAAATTTAGAGAATGAGACATACTAGGATTATTCTTTGTTGCTTGGAATTTACAATATTCTATGGTTCACATTGCAGTCAGAGAAATGGTTTCTCCTCCTTTTCTTCCCATTAATTTACTGAATGCTACTAATTACTTACAATACATTTTCCAGTACCATCTTGACACCTATTTGAATTTCCATTGCAGTTRCAGGGGACACAGCGTCCAGCAAACAATCCGTTATTCTCATGATAAAATCCAACGCTGCACTCCTGGACAGCAAGAAGAAAGAAAAAAAATTGGTGAGCATTGGTAGAAAGTTTTACATTTCACCATTTCCAAGGAGTAGTGAAGGTGTGAATTTCCCTTCAAGCTCTCCTAAGCTCATAATGTTGTTTAATTTTTTTTAATGCAGTAATTAGTGATTAATTGAGATGATGAAGCTTCATCTGAACCCTGTGCTTTAGACACTTTGGCAGTGATGATTTAATCACTTTGACTCTAACCTCAGAGAAAAACACGTTTCCTGTGGCTATGTACAAAGGTGTAGAATATGATTTCTAAACCACAGAAAAATATATGAGTATGAGAACACTGAAGTGTGAATCTAAAGAACATCTGGAAATCTCACATACTAATTAGTTGTTATATCTTGATAATTTCACTACAGTGAATTCCTTGGAAACAATTCTAGATACCTTTTACATACATTCATCACGACTTCCACAGTTTAGTCTACCAAGAGCTAAAGCCACACCTAGACATAGCTAGGTGATGTAACAAAACATACAGTGGTCTAATTTCTAAGTACAGGCTTGCCCTGGAGACCGGGAAAGCATGAGAAGAATGTTCCAGCTATTGAGGGCACAGGAGCAGGAGCACAGCCTGTCAGATCACAGTTGGATTTARAGAGGGAGCTGAAGCAGAGAGACATTCTGAATGAAACAAGAGACATCAAGTTTGTTTGCCTACAGCAGGGTGGTAGTAATTAATATGTTAAAACCAGGTTCTTGCTTGGCATGAGCAGGGAAATCACAAGGAATTCCTCCTGGGTAGGAAGCCCTTCTGCCTACAGATCAAAAATTCACGCCCATCTTCTCCTGGAATACTCTGGGCACACCAACTACACTAAAAATGACTGGGCACCAGTTTGTCCTTTCCGTTCTGCAGCTCTTTTCCCCTAGGAAGTAAGCTGGTGTGGTGCAAGGAAGATCAAAGGCTTAAGCAAGTGGGGAGAAAGCCGTGCTCCCAACGAAGCCAGCACCTCCCAGGTTCCTGCCTCCAGCAATGTTCTTGTGAGCTGTACCTGTGCCTTGCCTCTGCCTCACGGGCAGGGGCTGGCCCCAACAACATGCACAAAACAAGCAACAGTTGAACTCTAAAGCCATAAATCTTTTCTCATAGTAAGTGCACCACCAAGACTGATGGAACCTATCTGAAGAGCAAAGGGTCTGTGGGMTTGTGTCACAAATCACATTCCAGTCATTGGAGGTATAAGAATTTATGCAGAGGCAGGATTAACCAGAAAATTTTTCAATGGTAGAACTACCAYAGGGATAAAAATACTCATCTCTCACAAAGCAGATACAAAAAGGAATATTGAATTACTGCTGTTGAAACAACAATCACTACTGGCACCTTTGTCTTCTCCACATGTAGGATAATTGAAAAAAAAAACAAACAAGTACGCCGAATACTAGTACCATCAACAGCTTTGAATACTGACTTCAGTGTGAGCAAGGACTAAATTTAGAAGACAGTTGAAATTTTTCAGATACATTTTTTAAAGGGTGAGTATTTCCCCTGAACAACAGGGAGCCAATATACACAGCTTAAGAAACCAGGGCCCAAATACATTAAACAGTATGACTAAGTAAAATATATGCTCTAATGCATATAAATTTGATTTACTTAAAGTCTCTTTTGGAGAGAAAAATAAATCAGACATTTAAAAAATACATTTCATTGCATTTGGAAAAAAAAATCTGTACAGCCTTTTGTTTTTCTATTTATGCTGTCTTTAAAATGACACATTTGGAGTACGTGGGCACTTTGTTTTTGAAGCAGCATTTGTGATTCCACACAAATGATAAATTGATTCCACATAAAGATAAAGCTCTAGGCACTTGCAAGTGCTTTTAAGGATCATTGTTTTCAAGTAAAGAGCAATTTAAAAGAAACCTCTTGTACACACTTTTGTTAGTAAAGTACTTTGAGACAAAAGATTAATCTTCTCATTATTTCTATATTAAGTAATATAGAAGTTGTTACCAAATTAGTTCATTTAAAAACAAAGTGAAAGAAGGAAGGMAGCAAGGAAGAAAAAATGAGCTAATTACCTCTCTCGGATAAAAATCCACTTGAACTTGTTGCCACTGAGTCCTCTCCTGAAGGTGGGGATAGGAGAGCCTCTGCTGCATATCTTGTGCTAGACAATGCCCAAGAGAYACTAAACTGACAACCAGCCATCCTACATTTCTTGGCCTCTGTGCTTGGGCCATCATTTTACTTTGGCTCCCCTGWGAACATTCACTGCTCTCCCTTCGGTGCTCACTGTTCCTCCTCTTATTACGCCCCCTTTCTTCTCCAGCTTCTGACTCAGATTAATGAGGTTCTGTGCCGTGATGGGCCCCACCTTTAAACTTTATCCATGACTCAAGTCGCTCAGCACACAGTACCGCTCCTGAGGTTAACAAGTAACTCCGCWGTTCCTGCAGCTCAATATATACCTAAGTCGGGGTGTGGCAGGCATCACCTCCTCCCCACCTAAGGCAGCCAGACAGAGCTTGGTGATTAGAGCAGTAAATCACTGCCTGAGTAATGCTGCATAAACATACAGAGCTTACAAACTTCCCTGTGAGTGTCTTGATTGCTTCCTTTGGCTTTTTATTCTCACCAGGTTACACAAAAAAAACCCCAAGTGCTTAGTTTAACCAATGCAGTATGTTGAAAGCAATGGCATGGCAGAATTTTCAGTCAATGCTCATCAATTTGTGCACAGCACAGAGCAAAAGAAGTGTGAAAAAAATCAAAATATTTCCACAATGGTTATTCTGAAGATGATGAATTAGCTGTCCTGAGCAGYGGATGCACACATGAAACGTAAGGCAGCCATACATGGCTTTGTTCAGTCTCTCTRCAGCTGCTCCAGCCTAGATATTATTAATTCATTCTCAATTCAAAAAGCTTTTTCAAGGTTAGTACAGCAATTGCTACTTTATGGTAACGCACAACCATTTTCTGAGAGTAATTCCTCATACTTTGTGCACTTTGTACACTGCTTATCTCTCTAGTGCTTTATTCTGCTGTATTGGGTGCTTACAMATGGCAACAGCCAAGCTCTAAGCRAAGCAAAGYGACAACCAAAAGAATTACAGCTGCAGGAACTGCAGCAGGGACAGGATATGCAGCTGTATTGACAGTCTTCAGCTAATAACATTACTTTGCAAAGCCTACACTACCTTCCATAAACATCTCCAAATATTTTTTGCAAATGTTTATTTCAGATTTCACATGTTTTTCTACACAAATAGTATCCCGAATTATCTGGATTCAGGCTACTTCCCTTGGACAATGTTAAAGTAAGAAGCACCAGGAATCTTCTCTACTGCGTATGGTCTCACAGCCTTCAATTAAGTAAATTCTGACCTTCTCTCCATTAAAGTAAGAGATTATTCAACCTCTCAGAGGGCATCACAGAGGAATCCTTCATTATAGTGCCTTACATATGCAAAATTACATTTGCAGCTCCATAAAAGCAATCATGAGTAGAACAACCCCACAGTGCTTCTTAGACGGTGAAAGCACTTGAGCCACTGAAAGTGCACAGGCTTACAGGAAGCACTCTTAATTACCTTAACCACCATCCTGCTCCTCTAACTAACCCAGTATGTGTGGCTKCAGGCAAAAGACAGGAGATGACGGCACGGTGCGGAGGTGGTTYCCTACCTGGCAGGAGTCCCCGGCGTACTGCGGCGGGCAGGCGCAGGTCTCCACGCTGAGCGCCACGCTGCCGCTGCCCGCGCTGGTGGCCRCCTCCAGCCCGACCTCCCCGAGCGTCAGGCGCTGGGTCTCCGTGAAGTAAAGGGCCCGGATGTGCAGGCCATCCAGCCTGGACAGGATTGTCAGCAGCTCTTCTCGAGACACTGGCTCACTGTTGCTGGCGTGCCTCAAGTTGCCCTGTGCRTTAAGGGGTACAAAATGAGCTCAATGCTGCAGCTGCTGAAAAAGAGTAGCTTCAAAGAAGACCAGAGGACAGAAAAAGGGAGAAAACATCCATGGAATAGACTTGTCTATTGACAAATGGTGTGGGGTAACAGAGTCCAGGAGAGTAGGACTCTCCTTTTCCTCAGGATGGGTGGAAAAAAGAATAATAAACATAAAGTTAGGGATGTAGCTTTGACTGTGAGAGGTAAGTATGGCTTTGAGGCACTGAAAACTGAAGAAGCCTGTAGGTTCTGCTTCAGCCACCCAAGTTTCTTTGAGATACCACCCACCAAACCATAAAAACCTGAAGGAAAATGCTTTTACTTTTAAAAGTAAGTGAAGCCCTAAAAACTCAATCTCTCAGGGCTTTCTTGCTGCTAATAAACACAGCATTGTTGAAAATGGAATWTGGCTTGAATTATTTTTGCATAGCAGGCAAAAATAATAACCCAGTTCAACYTTCTGAGCAGTGGTTTAAGGCAGGAACAATCCCTGCTGAATTCACCTACCTGAGTGTTAGGCACCCCATTCTAAACTAGGTACCTAGACACCAAGGAAAACAGATAACAATTCATTCCATCCCTATTAAGTACAGTCTGTGGCTGCAATGAATCACCTTCTATTGAGGACTGATTCAGCATTACTCCACTGCCCTGGAGGGAGTGCTAAGGGCTCCATTGGACAAGATGCCACAGGTGCTAAAATTAGGTGTCATGAACCACTACCCAGGTTCAATGTGGCAATAAAGAGAGACAAAAAAWGTTCTCRATATTTAAGGTCTACAGTGTTTAAGTTTATTCATCACCGTTACAAAGTATTTGGTATTTCTGCACATATTCTCCATGTTTGCATTTTTATGTGACTCCGGAAGGAAAAGAGAAGGCCATTCCTTTTTCAGTTCTTACCTCCAGCAGCTGCACTCGGCCATAATACTGACGATCAGGCAGTGGGTTGTTGGGATCCATRTAAACAACTTCCATTTGTTGGCCCTAGGAGAGAATGAGGATATAACATTGCTGTTTCACTGCTTGTTATGGAAAGTGTTCAGCTGCAATAAAATTTGTTGAAGCACATAAATCCTGTTTTTGGGGGATCAAAACTAAGTAATACTAGRAAAACTGTACATCTTTTTCTCAGGRAAGTGATACAGTGAGCACTGTGTTCTGGTGCCAGCAGGGTTTTCACTGCTTTTGCCTATTAACAACCTTGTTTTCTCTTGGTAAAACACCAAGAGAATCAAACTAATGCTGGTCAACTTTCACAGGAACTAGTCATTACTTAAGAATAAAAATGGTTTTGCATTTTGAAACACTCTCCTTTGCATCCTGGTGCGCCAGCAACTATGAGCATTATGGTAGTAGTTTATGAGGTACATTTCCCAGTAAGAATCCYAGAACATTGAATTAGTATCTCTGATGGTGTGAAGAAACAAAACACCCCCTTGAGATTTCAACAAACAGTTGAAGATTTCTATTTTGGCTCTAAAGTGATYAAATTAAAAGACCTTCAACCTAAAGGCATTTTTATTTCAGTCCCTTGAAGTCTTATAATTATGCTTAGTTTTATGCTGAAAAAAATCTAACAGAAAATGAGATTAATTACACGTGAAATCCAGGGCATCTTTTGCAGAGATAAGGCCATACTTGTTGACAAGTGTGTAATGCACTAATCAATTTTTTTCCACAGGCATATTTTACAGAGGAAATCCTGCTTTATCTTTTTACTTGCTCTCAAATCAGCTATGCTTAATAGAGACAGATGTGTTGATGGCTTTGAGCAAAATGCAGTAAAATAACTTCTATTATAGAAATAGTCAATGATTTTAACAGTTAATGTTTTAATAGGTAAGTACACTATAAAAGCAAAATTTGCCATAGTTGTTAAGTAACATAAGAATCATGGTATTTGTATTACTTATAAGAATAAATAGTATTTTAAAGCTTACTGTTAGTCGTATATCAGGTTTCTTATCCAGAAGAACCATGCCCTCACTAGGTAAGCCAAAAGATTTCACTTGGTAACTTAGGAAGCCACCATATGAAGAAAGCTGTAACAAAATGCACRAGACCAGAGATACTTTACTGCACTATTGCTTGATATTAACATAAACTCTTATTCAATTTCTCTTCCAGCACTATAAATAACACATTTACTCTTTGTAAATGCTGCTCAATCAAATCACTCTGTATAAATACATTCCTTTAAAAAAACATAGGAAAATTCAAAGTACAGTTGATTTCCTGTTTAACAAGTTTCAGAACTGCACCATTTGAGAGGCTGTTAAACTACTTATTTTTCAGTGGTGGTTTATTTTTTTTTTTACAGGACGCTATTGGTGTTACAAACTAACCTTAGTATTCTGTATGTACAGGATTTATTTTCTAAAGTCAAAAGTGGTCTATTAAACAGAATGGTAAAAACATGAAAGAAAATGTGGACAACATSATCCAAATGTCTCAATTACTCTTAGTTTCTATACTACAATACATTTTACATTTGATTCCGTTATAACTTTGTAAACAAAAGACAGAGAAAAGAAAGAAAACACACTCTGCTAAATATAAATGTTCCAGTGGAACCAGTTAAAAGGTTTCAGATAATGGAAAACAGTATTTACACCCTCATAATGAAAAATAGCTGAAGTTATCTTGTTCATATTTTCAAAAAGAGATGCTATCACTGGAAGCAGACCAAACCCTGACATTTCCAAAACACAATGACATGAATAACTGGTAAATTTATGAACTTGTAAACTCACAGCTAGATAGCATTTTGGTGGGACTTTCATTACYGCAGTATGGCCTGTGCTAAAATATATACTGATAAACAGTGTACAGCAAAAGCAGGACCCAAATTAGAACTATYTTATTTGCAGTGCTGTCATTGCAAATAACAGCAAGTAATGGCAGACCTAGGTAGRTACTGTGACATGCAACATAAAACTCTTATCAGTGATAGCACTGATCTTAATAGCTGTGTTTAAAAAGGGTTATTACTTGCTTTATATCTTGTTATGGAACAACAAAAGTACTTTTGGCTTAACAAGAACCTTTATAACATCAACAAAAAGCACCCAAACTTAATGTGCTGTTCACCTGAGATATATATATATATAGCTCTGAGCATAGGAGAGCAGGAGGAAAAATACTGCTCTAGTCTTTAAAATGAGGACTAGGAGAAACTTCAAAAATTGTACCATCTTTCATGCTTTGGTGTCTACACTATTTGTTTTCTCTTGTGTGTCAGCATGATTGCATCTGAAAGGGCTGTGTGTCCTGCTGTAAGTACTGGCACTGTCAGAGTTCCTAAGAGGGAGAACCCGGGGCTCTGGGCCTGCAAGTTRCCATTAGCAAAGTCCCCTGGTGGGTGTGATCCTCAGGCTGAGATGCTGATGCAGTAACTATGAGCAGAAGGCTGCTCCCATGCAYGGGTCCAGAGAGCAGCAAGCAGCCAGAAAAACACAAAGGGTAGAAAACCAGCAGATGCTTTTCCCAAGCAACATATCAAAAGCAAAAGGTTGGGCGTTTTTTTGTGTGGTACTGAGCACATAACCACTTTTTATTCTTTTGGAAATCTGSCCAGGCCATACTCTAGAGAATCTAAAGAATTCACAAGCCCTATGCGTTCTGGGTTTCAGGGCAGCCACATTCAACACGTAGGCAAGTTCTACATGTTCTAGGCTTCAGAAAAGCAGCTGAAGGTACCAGCTGCTTGAGACATTTGGGCCATTGTGCTCTTGATCATGCTGTTCACATTAAGACCTGTCTGGCACCAAGCGAGATGATTAATTCCGTGCTATCGGGTAATTTCAAAACTGTATTCAGAAGTAAAATACTGTGATTCCTGGCATGACAGATAAGAGAGACAAGTGAAGAGAGAGAAACTTATCTAAGAAAAACAGTGAGACTCTTCACCAATGATGCTTGTAAAAAAAATGATTACATGTTACTAAAACAGAAGAGTTAGGTGGKATTTACCTTCTCTCCCAGGTAGGATGGTGGTGCTTTCCAGTACAAATTATGCACAGAAGCTGGCAATTCTTGAACATCAGCCACCACACTGTTACTGACTGGATTGAAAGTGACTGGAATGTCCAGATTTTCATCTACTGCCTCCAAGCGCCAGTTCCTCATATCCACAAACTRATGAAAAACACATAAAGGAAACAAAAGTTTGCCTCATCCTTTATTAAAACTTTACCAGCACCAAGTAACGAGAAGAAATTGTTTAGCCTCTGTAATTCCCTTAGCATGAAATCCAACCCCTTCAGAGCCAGCCTGAAGTCTTTGAACAATGGATATTTCATGGACCTCAAAAGAGAATGAAAATGTGAAGGTGTGCCAAAGCTACTTGGGATGCAGGCATTTGGTTTGTCTCCTGGAAGCTAAATTGTATCTTCAGTCACAGAAAGACATAACCTTCTGGGGGTGACTAGGAATTGTGCACACAAACCCAAGGATACAATTCGGGGATGCTTTTTAAAGTCCATTCCAAAATCAAACCCACGGCACTAACCTCAAAGACAAAGTTTGGAACAGGGTAACTGTGAGGGAGGGGACAGGGCATGACATTTTGGAGAGGCAGGCAGTGTAGCCTAATATTCTGCCTCTTTAATGCATATTTTATGTTTATGKCTGTTCTTTCATGAAAGACCATGCYTCTTTTTTTTTTTATCATTATGCTGGATGAAAGAGAGCATAATGTGTATCATGYATCAGAACAGTTCTGGGTTTTGGTGGATTGCCCTTGACTGGCCAGAGCAAAAAACAAACAAAAAAACCGGACATGTTTTCATAAACAGTTTTTGGTGAGGACAAGTAATGACTAGAGGAAACTTTCTACTGATTTCACTTAGGCCACATTTTCACCTTTTGCTTGTAAAGAGTAAASGGCACAATTCTGGATTGCATCTCTTCTATGTCTAAACCTTAACTAAACTCTTCATCCACTGTTCTAGCTTTCCTCTCTTTTCCTTTCTYTTGCCTTTTTTGAAGCAGCTGTTGCTTTTTTGTCAGTCTTCAGTCACAGTCTTTTGCTGTTCATTTATGCTACTAAAAATCTTTGTTTCTGACACTTGATGTCATGTCTCTTTTACAGAGAGGGAAGAAAGACAATTTTTACAATCWCTAGAATCTGTCACACAGTTCTTAAGAACACATCTATAATACAGATAGACATGTAAAATGATATGTGCTTATCAAAGMACCTTGAAGGACATAATTGACTCTAATGATGACATAGAGTTTGAAGATAAAGCAAGCAAGATAAAGGCCAGCTCAACTTCAGTTCAACTAGTGCCTTGTAAACAAACAGGTGAGAAGGGCCATTTCTGCTGAGCAGCACTTTCAGACTACACATAATCCTAAGAAGGCTGCACTAAATCTTCACTTGGAGAATTGCTTGGACAACATTTCTCATCCTTAGAAACAAATAAAATATATTTTCAACCTGGGAAGAAATCTGGAATTTCCTTAATGGAACAAGTGTGAGTTCATGATAGAAAAGGAAAAAAATCTTTGGTACACCTTGGTTCTACGATGATCCRTGCTGCGACAGTTGCTGGTTGCCCCAAAACAAAAGCAAGGTGTGCATCCCCTGGGGTTAGAAGGGTTGAGATAAAAGGATCCTGGTCTGCAAGTGTCACATGCTGCACCTTCAACATTTTCCTGTYAAGGCACAGTTCAAAGAAATTTCAGTGCTTTTCTTTTTGCTTTGCTGAGGTCCCCAAAACTTCCTGCACATGAAACAAATCTCCTGAAAGAATATAGATTTAAATGTATAGGAWCAAATGAATGAAAATATGTGATTGTCTGGATAGACTGTATTCCAAATGCAAATAAAATTGCCTTGGAGGTTATCGAATGAGCTTTCTTTCTAGTTTACAATGTGAAATGTGAACCACTGAGTAATAAATATTACTCAGAGGCAGCTGGTAACTTCCTTGCCAAAACCCTCCTGCTGGCTTTTGCAAATCCACAATATAAAAGGTCACTTGTGAAAGTTCACATTTCTCACATATAATTATGCAGATCAGAACAAAAGAAGATTTCCAAGCTATAATGATGTGGTAAAATGTCAACTGACATAATAYGGCTAAAAAAAGCCTGGGACTTGGTTAACATCCAAAAGGCAAGATGCAGATGGATAAAGTGGATCTGTGCAGGGTACAGACTGCTTCAGTGATTCAATGGGCATCTACTCTGCAGCTCTCTAAAACCCAAGACCACCTGTACAACTGGCAGATATTGCAGMCATTCAAAAATGGTATTTAATGTTACCATGATTATCTGTGCCTATACTGCAAAGTGTGATGCTTTGTATAGCTGCATTTAATTTTTACTGAAAACTTACTGATAAACTCACTTCATTCACCCCATTATTTATGAAATAAATATAAAATTGCATGCACTGGCATGCAAATGATGTTTGTGAATGCAGAAGTAATTTGATTTATCTGACCTTGCAAAGACAAATTCCTGTCTGGGGATCACAAACATCTGGCTCTGTTCCATCTCTGTTACAACTACATGGCACACAGTTAGGGAAACCGTAAGTTCCAGGAGCACACTGATCACACCGACGTCCTGTGATTCCTGGTTTGCATCTTTATCAACAAACACAGAACAGAGAGTCAATAAGGGAGGCAGGAATGAAGCAGGGAAGGGAAAATAAAGCAACAGGCAGATGGATTTTCAAAGGGATTGCATATGTATAATGCATATGTATAATTACAGGGACCTCAATTACCCACAAAGCTTGGGTTAGTTTACAACTGTGGATAAAATCCATTTTGCTCACACTGAAGAGTGAATAACCTAAATTTCCCATATCCTCTCCAAACACCTGAAAAGAGCATTGAAGCAAACCATCCATACATTGTTCAGAACACACAAAACCCAAACTTACTTGCATTGCCCACTGATTTTATCACATTCTGGGCTTGCCAAATCAACAATTCCTTTTTCTGAGCAGCTGCAGCTTTTGCAGCCAGCAAGGGGATGATAGCCGAAGTAGTATTTCTCACACACTTCACATTTTGGCTTCACAGTTCGTGGAGGGCAAATGCATTCACCAGTCATGTCATCACAAAGACGCTGCCCACAGTTGCATACTAGAGCAAAGAAATTGTTCTACAAATCAATCACATCTCATCTTACAACAATGAACTCTTATTGAATATGCAACAAATACACACAAACTTTATGTATAGAAAACATGACTCTTTTCTCTCACTAGTTTAAAGTTCAGGGTCATAGAATCAACTATGTGACTGCAACAATAGTTTCAAAGAGCAGGTTTAGAGCTTGGCTCTTTTCCATGGATTGGTTGCTTAACTTCACCACAGACATTGTTTATCACTTGCCAAAACTGCCAAGGATTAAACAAGTAGTTTTGGTGTCAAGAGAACCACTTTTATAAAGCAATGTTTATAAACATCAAGTATAGTATCTATGAAAGCAGCTGAGGACTGTTGGTGTAATCTATAGATCTGTTGTTATTATCAACATCAGAATATGAGGAAGTAGGAACACTGTGTCTCTGATTATCTATGGAAAAGCTTGAAGGTGTAAAAACAGATCAAACATTAACAACTTGGAAATGATTCAGCAGCAGAAAAAATCCATTTAACTGAAATACTGGCAATAGGGTCCAGCTATAAGCCTACTATACCTGGTCAGACAACATATACAGAGGCACACTACGAGCTAGGTGTGCGTTAGGGGACTGGGATTTCTTCTGCCTTAAACTGAAAGTTATGCTAAGAAGCTAAAACAGCTTGACCAACCTCTCACAGGATCAGTCTCTATAAAGAAAAGTCAGGCTGCAGTACATCTGCAGTACACTCAGAGGATTAAGCAGGTGGCTGGGTCAGGAGCTGAAGGAGTGCAAGCACATACTCACACTTGCAAAACGGGAATCCATAGTAGCCGGTCTGGCATCGGCTGCACTGGCGACCGACGACGTGGGGTCTGCACACACACTGCCCTCCCAGGGGGCTGCAGGTGGGGCTCGTGGCACCTGCWCTGTGGCAGTCACATGGCAGGGCTCCGTTGTTGTAGAAAGCCACCAGGGACCTCACAGAGTCCTTACAGAAGGCCGATGATCGCTCTGGGCTATTTAAATTGAAATATAAATCACGTCATTGCTGGCACTCACGAATTGTAATGAGAGTGTTTTGCAGTGGTTCAGTAAATTAGGGTTCTGTCTTTCAAACAGTTTGACATAAGGATGGCATCAGCACACATGCAAGGATATACTTTAATTAAATCAGGGGTGAATGGCTTTGAACATGCAGGTAAGAGGTTTTTTTCATTGCAAGTGCATATTAGTTGTATCAGTTCAGACATGCCAAGCAAAATACCTAACAGCAAAGATGGAAATACCAAAGACAGGAAGATGACACAGATTTTCCTCTTTTGTACTGTGAGCAATAAAGCTCTACCTTTACATTGCATTTGCAATAGAAAGTCATGGAAAATGATGCAGGGAAATTTAATGGGCCAGCATAAGCCATGAAAAGCATTTTAATGTAGCACAATTAYAGGGATTTTAGACAGCTCTTTAATACAGAGTAAAAATAATATTATTCTCAGCTTGTTGTCAATGTTCAGTTTTTTGAAAGTGATGCTTACTC
>CADDXX010000019.1:2495188-2568505 GCA_902810485.1 Alauda arvensis | reverse complement strand
AAACTGTTTCCTCCACATTGGCTGATAAAATCAAATGACTTGTCCACTGTCTTTTTGTCAAGAATTTTGTAACTGTAGGTGTCTGCTGGAACAACTAAGATATTTCCCTTAAAACAATAAGAAAGCGAAATTGTACATTTCAGAGAAAAACAAAAAGACACAAACTAAAGGCATTTACGTATTTAAATGTTGCTTCATTATACATTCTGGGCTTTTTCAAAACCTGTAAGATTTTATCCAAAAATTAAGMAAATTAACTTTGCACACTGCCCTCAAAGTTGTGATGCTACAAGCAGTGTACAACAAAAACAGYACAGAGTATCTTAAAAATTTTAAATAAAACCAAAAGCAGTGCATAAGATAGTAAAAATCTGAAACACAACATTAAAGAAATTATTYWTTYTGGTTTTCATCTTTGCATCTATCTCTAAATGAATGGTGAAACTAACATTTTCAAGTACATTTATGTAACACACAAACATTTATGTACCAGGCTCAGCATTCTTCCATCCGGTATCATCACTGTAACAGAGACCATGGGCTCAGAAATGTCAAGCTCAATTTGGTTTGCTGCAATCACCTGAACCTGACAGCCAGAAGTATGAGGGCAGAATGAAGCATTGAAAGTACCTACAAGAAAATAYATATTGGGTTTATTTGAAAAGGTTTTGGTTGTAGGGGGCTAGTGGGGCAGCTATGGAAATCTGCAAGAAGCTTCACCCATGTCTGACAGAGCCAATGCCAGTTGGCCCCAAGACAGACCCAACACTGGCCAAGGCTGCCTCTGACCATGGTAGTGCCTCTGGAATAACATATTTAAGAAAGGGGAAAAAATCCAGCTCAACAGCAGGTACAGCCAGAGAGAGGAATGAGAACATGCAAGGGAAACAACYGCAGTYACCAAGGTCAGTGAAGAAGGAGAGGGACAAGGTRCTCCAGGTRCTGGAGCAGAGATCACCTGCAGCCTGTGGAGGAGACCCGCACAARAGCAGGTGAATGCCTAAATGGGGTCTGTGAACCTCTGGGAATCCCACACTGGAGCAGTTAGGGAAGAATTGCAGCCCAGGAGAATGACTCATGTTGGAGACGTTGGTGGAGGACTGTTTCCCACATGAGGGATCCCACACTAAAGCATGGGAAGAGTGTGAGCAGTCCCCTGCTGAGGAGGAAGGAACAGAGGCAACCTGATGAACTGAGTACAGCCTACATTCTCTGTACCCGTGTGCCACTCAGTGGGAGGAGTTGGAGAAATTTGTGAGTAAAGCTGAGCCCAGTAAAAAGGGAAAGGTGGAAGGAAAGTGTTTGAAGATTTGGCTTTAGTTCTCATTACCCTGCTCTGATTTGACTGGTAACAAATTAAGCTAATTTYCCCAAGTCAAGTCTGTTTTGCCCATRTTGGTAACTGGTGAGTGATCTCTCCATGTCCTTATCTCTTCCCACATGCCTTTTGTTATATTTGCTCTCCCCTGTCCAGCKGAGGAGGGGAGYGACAGAGTGGCTTTGGTGGGCACCTGGTGTCCATCCAGGGTCAACCCAACACAGCTCCACAACCCAAAATTCTGAGAAAGGAAAGGGAKTAGGTCAAATTCAGATGCCTACCTGACCACACATGTCCTGCATTCACATGGACTTGCACAGAGAACRCTGGGTGTGTCTGCTGATAAAAATGTACCACAAACACGTATCTGCCCAAGTGGGGCACTCTGCCACTCAAGGTGATCTGCTTCTGGAGAAACAAGAACAGCTCTGGTATTAAATCACARAATAGATCTGTTTTGTGAAACATTCTTGATCTTATCAGTTGTGCTCAGAGCCCCCTACCTGCAGTGAAAGAGAGGGGGCTTAGCATCTCTCAGCAAGTTCAATTTCTTCAAGGAACATGGCATTACAATTGCATGCTCTGTTTGCCTGGCAAACATATTTAATGCTCCTCTACAGTTTGTGAGAACGTTGTGTAGTTCAGAAAGAAGCTGGTATTTGGGGTTTTTTTTTTCCCCTTTCTTTATATTGTCTCTGTGGCTTACTCAGTTTGCCACATTTTCACATTATATCACATAATCCAGTT
Source organism: Alauda arvensis (assembly GCA_902810485.1). NCBI lineage: Eukaryota > Metazoa > Chordata > Aves > Passeriformes > Alaudidae > Alauda > Alauda arvensis. Next base: position 2,566,440 of record CADDXX010000019.1, on the reverse strand, counting down.
TTGATTCTCTTACAGCATTTCATCTACTTAACTTTACTAAGAACATACCTTGTGACTTGCAAAAAAAGTTTTCAAAATATGAGGTACCTGTAATGGTGTCAAGGTGACTCCATGAACTGAACCAGAAGGTAAAGGGGCACTCAGTGGATCACGGAGTATATTCTCCTTTACTTCGGAAATCTTCCCATCTTTGAATGCATTCAGAACCAAAGCTCCTGGTGGAGCTTCAAAAACTGAGGGAATGCATGCTGCACTAAACACAGAACCACAGTAATTATCCTTGGGGCCAGGAGAAAGTTTTAATCATAACAGGAAAAGCTGCTGACTTACAAAAGTCAGTGTATTAGATTGTATTGCAATTGATAATGCAGTAATAACCCCTGTACCTATTTGTATTCTTTGTGAATTATCTGAAAGTAAATGAAAACAAGAGGTATGGATTTAACTTACAAAGGGGAAAGTGTGGACACCTTTAATGTATTAACTGATTTTATTCACACAAAATTTCCATAAYTTTAAGTTTCAGTGGAAAGAATTTTCTAAGGAAAATGAAACTTAAGGGAATCAGGAGTGCTAAAAMTTAAATACATTTTAGTTAATCCAGTTAGTTACATTCACCAGAATCTGTACTAATATTGAATTCTCAGTTCTACAAATATTTACATAGGTGTATCCTTTAAACATGCAAGTTTTCCCACTGAACTCAATGGGACTACTTAAGTACTTAGAAGTTAAGTATAGACTCAAATATTTGTGCAATTGGAGCCAAAATAAATAACAGTACTCCTTGAAAGCATCCTTATTCATTCACTGCTGTGTTTAACTATTTCTTCCTTGGCGTATTTAATTCYGGGATTGAGAGAAGAATTTTCCAAGACTGCAGGATAAAGTATTTTTGGGGGTTTCCTGGTCGTATTTGTGCACTTCTAGTAAGTACTCAACAGACAATGATTAATCTTTGCTCAAGACAGGCCCAGAACTGGAATGGCAAGTATGTTTCAGGGCCAGAACAGAGATGCATTTGCCAGGCCTGGGTGGGAAATCATGTGCAGCATCCACTTACAATACTGTTAAACTGAKCCAAGCCTTTGCATCTTTCAACTTGATGAACTCAAACACCTTCAGAATAGCAAAAATGCTGCCAGATAACAATAAAAATARAACAAAAACCTACAGTAAATTACGCAAATGTAAAAAGAGTCTTAAAAAATACCCAACACAAAACCAAAGTAAAGTACGTTTCTACATTAGTTTTATATTGAATCATGTTTTTCACCCATCCTCTTTCCCTGTTTTACTCAAAAAATGCCTGYATGAGCAAAATAACTTTGGTGCAAGGACAAGCATCTTCAGTCTWAGAAAGCTGCTCTCAATGGTAACACTGAGCAGGAGAATTAAAGCTGTGATTCAATACTATGCATGCTTGGAAGCCAAGCACAATCACATGTTTTTATCCAATTTACTATCCAGATTTTTCTGCTTTCTGTTTCAATTCAACCATTACATTAGAAGCTACCATTTGAAAAACTGTTGGACTAAATCACCAACTCTTTTTCCTCTGAAGTCCTRCAAATGACATTTACTTTTATTCTGAGACCCTTCCCACTGCTAGATCAGTAGGAAGAAAGCCTTAGGAGTAGGCATCACGAGGCACATCCTGGGGAGTGCAACAAGCACTGAAACGTGGAGGTCCCTAATTTGGAGGCTGCAGTGACAGCTCTTCTCTGTCCCAAAGAACAAAAGATGGGGAGGGGATGAACTTCAACAGGACAGAGGAGAAGCTCTGCGGAACTCAAACCTGACCACTTGGGAAGGGAAGGTTCAGGTTCAGATCTTCACAGCAAGTGAAGAGCTGTCAGCCTGGATCAACCAAGCAGTACTTGAGTCCCCTAATTACTGGTCCTATAAAGTATGATGGAAAAGGATCAACTGGCATTACTGTGTGAGGTGAATGATGGAGGGCACACCTACCCTAAGGGCCCCATGGTGACAGGGAAAAGGGAATGGCTTGTTTGGGAAGCATGAGTTTACACACTGAATAATTTGATGCTGCCAGGTTGAGCTGGTGGATTTGTGCCCAAAAGGGCAGTCCCACCTAGTGACAAATTAAAGCCAATTTGGCACGGATGATGTAGATGATGCAGAAGAAAACTCCAGATGGAACAGTAAAGATTTCAGGCCATTAAAGTAGGAATGATTTTCCAGCTTGGACACCRTACTGGATGCCATGCAAAAGATGTGTGTTTTATCACACACCAGCAATGGGTAGTTCAGATGGGCCAGRGAAAGGCTGTTATCAACAAAATTCTGTCTAGATTAACACTAACATTTCAGCTTCTTCACAAAGACTACTTTAMAGAAGTGGCCTACAAATCACCTGTGAGTCACTGAGCAAAGCTTCACTCAAAAGAATTAAAACACCATTTACTCTACCTTTCAAGGTTGTCCTCAGATACAGATAATCAGCTAAGCAACTTACCTTCCATCACTGTTACTCCTGTAAGCAGCTATGCACTGTACTTTAGGATCCACATATTCTGGAGAAAATTCTTCAGCTGATATAATGCAAACCTTGTGCTGAAAAACAAGCAMAAGGCACAATTAACAATTARYATCATAAATAACAGGGCCAGGCCTGAACAGGAAGGATGAAGCCTAATTTTAGCATAGGGAGATAKGAGCCCAAAGCCATGTTCTGTCATGGACCTCCCACAAGATTTTGGATCCCTTTACCTCCCTGCATTCAATGCCTCAGGTTAAATAGCATTTTTCTGTCCTTGTCAAGGGAATATTTGCTGTTCAGGAGGAAAATAACTAAAAGGTTATATATATATATATATATATATATATATATATATATATGATAAAGTCAGAAACCAGCTTCTTAAAGACTCAGAACCAAGGCAAGGAATGTAGAGAGGTAGGAGGGAAAAGCCCTCGTCTGTGGTGTTAGAGACTTTTGGACCTTTTTTGGACCCTGGGGGAACTCCTAGACTTTCTCAAAGTCAGGCACAAACACTTGCTCGTGCAAAGTCCATGGRAAAGAATTTCAGTGACACCAGGATTTCTCTCCCAGGATTCAGAACTCATATCAAAAGAAGCAAGAACTCACATGGGATTTGTTAATTTAACTAAAAGTAGACATGAACAAATGAACCTGCAATGTACCCATGGTGGTAAGGATGCAAGGGAAAGCTTGTGGGTAGACACAAGAGTATGCATTAATAAAATATGTAAGAAAATACATATGCACAAGTTACAGAACTTATCCATGAACTACTTGAAAAGGAGATGAAGATGTTGTCCAATAAGCAATAAGATAGCCAGCACCAYGTAGTAATGTAAGTAAAAATTGTGTAAGGAGAATTCATTATTATGCAGTATGATTTTGTTTGGAAACACATCCTAAGGGGGTCCAGCCTGTGGTTTAAAAGTAATAAGCAGGGGGAAAAAAACCTTTATAAGCTACAAGGCAGAGTGCTAAAAATCCCTTTTCCTGGGTAGCCAACACTTTGCCTGTCCTGCATGTAACAACCCACAGGGCTCCAGGCCATCACAGCAGAACAAGGGCACATGCTGAAGCTTTGAACAGCACTTCCTGAGTGGCTAAGAGGTTAGTGACAAGTGTAGTCTGAGTTTGGACAGCTTGTCTGCATCAGTGTGAGATAAAGCCTATCAAGCTGTAAGAACCTCTCTTGACAGATGGCCTCAAAAACCCCATGTCCCATTTATTTAGAGCAGATGTCTCCAGTGTTGGAGGTGGCTCCCATTTCCCTCTCTGCTCTGCATGAAGGGAACACACGAGTATCTTTAATCCCAAAGCTGCTGCCACTGACTTCATGATCAGTGTCAACATACCAGAGGCACTTCTTTTCCCCTTCTCATCTTTTGCTAAGTGCAGCCTTTACAATTAAAGATTSTTAAGATCGGATCTTGTTAGCACAGCAGTTGCTGCAGGAAGCCAACAGAAAATGTAAAAGGTGTTAGTTTACACTGACTCATGAAATGAAGAAAGCATGTATCAGCTGTTAGTCCTAATAGTTGTTACTAGCTGGRTTGGAGCTCTAGAATTTAACAAACCTCGTGTTTCTAAAGTAGCAAACAGAAACAACATGTAAGAAAATTCAGTCTCCAGAAAAGTATATTCCTRGTGTGGCCAAAAGAGGTCAGTGAAGGCTTTTTGTTTAAATAACTAAAAGCTATATGCCTAATGAATTCATTTATTACCTGAAATAGATGCATTTATTACCTGAATTTTGTAAGAGACACAGGAAACATGGGTTTTGAGGATTTATGAAAAAAGAAAGATAAAAAATTCAAGATAAAGAAACTTAAAAATCAGGTATAAAAGCCACCAGAATATTTTTCCTTCAAAGTTTACTTGCAGAAGAGAAAGGGGAATCGAAATAAAGCACAAGAAAGCTGGAAAAAATMTTGCCAATAAAGGCAAATTTCTGTTTGTCTTTGAAACTCACAAGTTTGCCTCAGCATTCTGGGGTATAYATAAAGCATGCCTAGTCAAGCACCTAATATACGTAATTTCACACCTTACCTTACAGAATGTGAATATAGGGAGAAAAATATCTTTGTTTACCCAATCAAGGAAGAAGTATTACCCAAGGGAAAAGAAAATGTCAACTTACCAGAAGAAAATTACTTGCTGATGCCTGAAGACGTATCTTTGTGTCTGCYAGAAGGTCATAGGCTGCAATGCGATTCCTGTCATCAACTACAACGCTGCGACAGAGGAAACTGAGACACAAAGCAGGAGTAAGGATGAGCCTGCTGCCATTGGCACGTTGTTTAGGCTGTCACCTGGCTTCACTGCCTGGCTGTTGGCTGGCCACAGCAATCAGCCCTCCTGCTGGATCATAACTAATCTGCCTGTGGCCACATGTGCTGTCCTGGCCAGTGAGACACAGGATTTATCATGTACAGAACACTGCTTATCCTGGTGGGTTAGAGCTGAAGYCTCCAGATCTCAGCTCAGACACCCATCTGAGCTACTGGTTTAAGTAGGATGTGGACAGACAGCTACACACAGATGCTACCTGTAGACGTTTTCACACTGCGCAACATGCTGTCTAACTAATATTCCCCCACCTGGGCCATGCTCCTTGAGGTGCCAGTACAAACCAGTTGCTCCCTTCCACTTCTGCCATGTGCCACTGAGGATGTGGATCAGCAGCTCTTGCACACAAAGCAGCAGCTGGGCAAGGCCTGATCTTGGAAGTTCACTCCTCAGTGCAAGTGAAAAAACAGGTTTGCCTCCTCTACAAACCAACTGAATGTGGAAGYTTCATTCTTGTTTAAAGCACAGATCAGAAAAAAGCTCAGCTCAGGGCTGGGGACATGTGAAACTAGAGAAATRCAGGTCCTTTATTTATGATTTACTCAAAGCCTGTGATGTTTTATTCTATTACTGTGTTTTATTTGCAATATTAAAGCTCACTGAACTGTAAGAAAGTCTGCCATAATATATTACAACTTCTGCAAGTTACTGTATCTWCATGCACCTCACTACATCATTGCTTGATTTATTTTTCATCAGAAGAGACTTGCACTTTCCTGTTTGGGAAAGATGACACAGCACCTCACTCACAACGTGACCACTCAGTTCATGCAGAATGTCTGCAGAAGGGATTTGCTGCATTGCTACATTAAAGCAGCAAGGGCTTTCTTTKTATTTCCACTAACATGTTTCTCATGTGTAATATAAACAAACAACTGTGCTCAAAATCAGCCCATAAAATGTGGGAAAAAATGAGGGTGTTTTGGGGGAAAAAACACCAAAAAACCAATAAAATAGAAGATACATAGCAAGAAGTTTGGGGCTCAGAGTGTTATGTAACAGGCTATAATAAGAGCTTTCCCCAGTGATAACCTGACAAGGTCACTGCTCCACATGGCTGTGCTCTCTATCACAAACATGCTGATGGAAATGATGTTTCTTACTAAGCAATTTCATCCTGAATATCACTAAGCCTCCATTCTGCCAAACAGTTGGCTCATGGGAGTAAAGGATGCATGTCTGTAGTCCCCTGGCACTGGGTAGGCTCTCCAGGGACTCAAAATAAGCTGAGGTGCTCAAGTGTTAAAGACAATCTCACTCAGGACAGRCAAAATCTCTTGTGCAGAAACATCTGCAGTAACCTCATCAGTCAACAAGGATAAAGAAGCATTTGGCTGAAGCCCTTGCCTACAGCCTAACAGCCAGAGGATGACTACAGGCAGAATTTCAGAGACCYTTATACTTCTGCTTCAGCAAATCTTGTTAGAAACGGTGGGAATACTCTTGTGAAACTGGCTGCTACATTTTTTGTAGCCAAAGCCCTTGGACACACTTTTAACTAAAGAAGAACAGTGCAGGCAATCTGCAGCTAACATGGATGYTCTTCCACTGGAGTTGGAGACTAATAGTTTATAAGGATTTAAGAATTTATATAAAAAGTAACCCTTTCCATAGGACAACAATTAATTGAAGCAGTAGCAATAAAACTCTCATTAAAATGAGCTGACTGCACAAAGATAATTAAAATACAAAATCCACAGAATCCTGMACTTGCTTTTAAATCACCCTAGCATTTGAAAAATCTACCTGGTAAAATGGATTCAAACAGACAAAAAGTACAATTACATTCCAAATGCTTATTTAATCATTTAATGATTCAGAAGTTTAGTCATCCAGAAATTCTTACCTGTATTTACAGCTGTATATTCTCACTCTGCCTTCAGTGACAGGTCCAGGGCTAAGCACTGTTACCTCTGCAGTGTTTATCTGATCCTCTTCGTTGGCATATTCAAAAACCAGAACATAGCGACCGACTTGAGGAACATTTATGGTCATCTCTAAATTGACCTGGGTCAACATAATTGAAAAATAAAAAAAGTAGTTAAATCTCTCACTCCCTTTTCTTGCAGGATGCTCCCACTTCCTGCTCTTTTGACTGGTCAGCATTAGTCCAGGGCCAGTCCTGCAGTGTCTCAACAGAAGACACCCAGCAGAATGCAAGCAACACTTATAAATATCACTTTGTCCTCTGACAAGAGTCAAACAAGTTCAAGAAACACCTGCCATTATAACAGTTCTAGGAAAGTTTTAGAATAATCCTGGGAAATTACTGTATTATAATTTCTCCCCAGCAGAAAGGGAAAAAATAATTAAAATGCTAAAAAATTGTCACCATAAYCTCTAAGCTATCCTTAACACCATACAAAAACTGAGTTTACTTCTCCATTGAAAACATACTTCCAGGAACACAAAATTCCTACTTTAGCAATGCTGTATTTTGATTCCCTACAAAGAGTGAAAACATCTTCTTCAGCAAATAAAAGCACTTTGTAGCATCAAGGGGTTTTTTTAGGTACTTGCACAAAGTGGTTAACACAATATTTAATGCAAAATACTTCTAAGTAGTTAAGTGCTGTGGTTACAAAGGTTTTGCTTCAGTTGACTAGATAATTATTTTTAAATTTAAACTGTTTTTTCTCAGTATTTCCTTAGGCTACAAACACTTAAACATGTAAATAATTCTGTCAACAGCCCTCTTGACTTCACTGCAATTATTCATACCAGTAAATTTTGCACATGCATCAGGGATGAAGCAGCAGAGCCTGTGGCATGTGAGGATTCTTGCGGCACTTGATATTTTTAAAAGAAATATCCAAGCACAGTAATAGAGGCCATAATCATTWTACGTCACTATCACATACTTGATAAAATACCTTATTTTTTGCCAAACATGTTTCTAGTGGATCTCATTTCATAAAACATGTTTTGCTTTCAAAGGACCTACAGCAGTAGCATAATTGTTTCTGCTTGTTTTTCAGGAAAGTAAACATTTTACCTTAGTGTAGCTATTTAAGAGAAAAAAAGATTAATTTAGAGTGATGTATGTATGCCACTTTTGCAGACAAATCATGACATTTCTTCTGAACAAGCCAGTATGCCTGAAGGAGAAAGATTTTTATTTAATGAAATGCTTTTGCCAGAGTGGAATGTCCACTCCAGTCACAGTTATAAATCTGCCTACACTGATACCTTTACATAGTTTTGTGCAAAATGCAGACCTTGGTACAGAGTCAGTTTTAGGGATGTGTTAAGATCTGAAAATCCTGAGCTGTAAATCTGCAGCCATTTTAGTCTGGTAGGTTTACAGCCAACAGCACAGCTGGGACTGCAATTAGCAGGCAGGAATCTGACCTCTCTTCCAATGACATGGGCCATCACTGGCTGACTGGGAGCTGGCTGTCGCACAGGTACTCTTCTGGGCTCTCCCCCGTGGCTGAAGTGCACTGCCTCTGAACCAAGGACACAGGCAGAGGAAAATCTGTCCAGAGGCAAATGCTGATACAGCAAGCAGCTTACACAAAAATAAAAAAACARAAACAAACAAAACACAAGATTATTATTGCTTTCAAGTGCAGCTGGATGATAGCAAAATAAACCAAGGCACTGGTTTATGCTGTTTTTTATCTACTGACTGTTCTGCTGAAGCAGGSCTGGGATGTGTGCAGGGCTCTGTAACGGGGATCTGCAACAGGGATGCCTCGTAGTAATCACTAGGTAACAGCACCAGATAATCCTGAGAACAAAGAATACAAAAAATGCTAGAGCATTCAAATAATGACAAAAACAACATCTCCACGCTTTCACGATGTAACAATGAATGAAACCAACCACACAAACAATTTGTACAGAGGGTATCTGCAAGATGTGGGTGGGGCTTTTTTTCTGTTACTACTTGGGCCAATAACATCAGAATGTGTTTCCCTAACCCCGTATGGTAATCTCAGAAAGATGGTATGAAGGCAGCTGCCCTGTGATCAGGGAAACTCTGAAGCCACTCTCCCATCATGTGTTGTACAAGGCAGTGCACTGAAAGGAGCTTCCCTGCAGCTCAGTAACACACAGCCARATGCCTGCAGTTTTCATCCATGAGTGCAATCCACAAGCACATGATTCAACTCTGGATGACTCCACACAGGAGATTCACATATTCCAGATGACTCGATTAAAATACTCCATGTAACCTATTAAGATGTGCTTCAAAAGCTGGTATATTTTTTGTTCTGCCTTGCTTACTTAAATAAATGTGTTAGAACTTAAGTATAACTACTGTTAATGTGAGAACATGATGGGCTAACATAATTAATACATAGCTTTTCAAAGACTAGTGAAAAAACCCAGCACAATAATACTGTCACTTTCAACAAGAAATATGTTTGCAAGCTCTTTACTAATACTTCATGTGGTATTCCATAAATTTAACAKAGCCCCAGGCTTAAGGACTAGAGACACTGCTTTTTATCCCTGTACAAAATACATAAGAATTTCARTATGCTGTCTTTGTGATCATACATATTTAAGGTTTTTTCATCAAGGATCATCTCAAACAATTTCTCTTTCTCTAGCAATTTCTTAGAACTGCTCCTAGAAAAGCTTCCAGTTTTCCAGTGAATGAGAAGAGAGAAAAGATAGGAGAATAAAAGCAGTCAGAAATTGACATGCTCATAATGCAGCCCATCTTACAATACTCTTACGAAGATTTTTTTTTGTCAAGAAACTAAGGCCTTGGCTGAGCTAAGCTCTAGACACAACATCTGATATGTAAAAATTACTGATTTTTGTGAGCATTTATGCTTTGTGCTGTATCATTTGGAGGCACAGGTTCCAGATAGAGTCTGTAAGGAGAATAATAATCAGAGCAGTAGAAAGAGAAGAACTAAGAGGCAGAMGTGTAAATTTTCATAATTGTATTCTGTTCCTTTCACTAAGTGCTGAATTTCACTTGCTTGTAGGGTTCTTCGCAGCAAACAACTCCAGAGAAGTAACTTCATGACAACCTTCAAGCAGTTGTTTTCCTCAATTGTTTTCTTACCAAGAGGACTTCCTCTGCCATTATACTGACAGTCCACGTGCCTGGAGCCAGTGAGAAAGGCTCTGTGGAGCTTTTTCCTGGGATTGTGATAAAAGCTGGCTCCTTGCTGGGTGGGAAGACAAACTCTTTGCTCTGAGTAGCCCCTGCCAGCAAAAAAAACAAGTAAAAAACATAAATGACTGTGTAAAATGTCTCTACTTGCTTAGTGAGCTGGACTGATTATTTGGTCCATTAAACTTTGTTTGACAGGAGTTGATCAATGCTTTTCAGACAATATGCATGAGCAATGCACTCGACCAGATACAGAGTCATGCAGTGGTTGTTGTTATCATTCTTATTACTCTTGAGCAAATTGGTACAGAAAAGCAGAGCTCTGCCCCTGTAAAATGACCAGTTTTGCAATATTCTGAAATGGTCACTTTTTCAGTTTCCCCTTCCATAATTTTCCATTCAACCTCTCTCTGCACTGACTTCTCTGTCTCCCAGTCATTAGAAGCCAGTGATGACCACAAATTTCTGCCACTCTGCTGAATGGTGTCTGTGAAGTCTTCAGTTTTATCTTACTTGAATTTCTAAAAGGATCTATAACTTTACTCCTCCGAGTAAGGTAGGAATAGTAGGACGTAATTCTGCATATAGGCTTGGTATGCCTTTACCATTCAAACGATATGGAGTACTTGTCTTTTACCAGGGCCTGAAAGGCATCACATGTTTTTGAAGTCTGTAATCAGAACTAACTTGGTAGACCAGGTTCATATTCTTAAACAAATCTTACTCATTGAGTGAAAGCAAAAGCCACATTTAAAATTTGAATATTAAAAGTAAGTAAACCAAACAAAGTGTTGTTACCCCTCCTTTAAAAGCTTCATAAAACCCACAGTTCAGAGCTTCCAAGTACAGGACTGAGAGTACTAAGTGTGGCAAACATTTGAAGAAATAAATGTTGATTACTACTGCAAGCAGAGGTTACATGCAAACACAGCCAGATCAACTACACAGCAAAAATGTTCAAGGAGAAGCACAAAAGCACTGTTAAAAGTGATGCCCCTTTTAAGCAACAATAAAGAATTGATTTGGGTGCACCTTGGAAAGCCTTGTCTGWTCTAACATTCACCTGAGCTGCTGCACTGCTGAGTTACACCTACCTGCTCCAGGCTGAGACTGGTAAGCTGATATGCGACCAGACAGAGTTTCGCCTCCAGGGTTAATATACCTCAGGATAATGCGAAATAAGCAGAGGTTTGATCTTTCCACATTCAAAGTTATCCTCACTTCATTCTGCAAAAATGGAAGTTAATAAACAAAAACAGCCRTAAAGTGCTGAACTGAGGAAGAGTTAGAAGCCATGCAAGCACCAGACTAAAGTCCTACAAGAAAAAGGCACATGCAGACAAGTATATATACTGGAATAATGGCTATGCTGGTGTATGACAGAGGAAGACAGGGAAGCCTTGTGAGAAAATTAATTCACTTACAAGTGTAATTAGTGCCAATATGTTTTCCCTCAGCAACTGAGATCTTCCCTTTAGAGCTTTTTGAGCCCAGGCTGACATAGTGGAGGACTAGGTGGAAGAGCTTAGGGGAAGCCACAGTGATAGGCACAACCACCTCTGGCTGGGAAAAATAAAAAGAAAGGGAAAAAGGAGGAATGGAAAGTACATTACTTCTTACTAGCACCCAGAGAAAGAAAAAACATTTGGCAAAGACAAAAGGCTTGGGCAGYTTATAAAAGAGCAGAGAACAAAATCTCCTGTGAAATAAAACTCTTGTTGAATATGWGCTGACCCAGAAGGACACAAAATGGCTGAACTAATGGGTTGCTGTGATACACCAACAGTATTTTACTGTTATTCTCCMAACTTGTGCCATAAAGGAGGCAAATGGTATCAAGGGCTGTTGATATTCCTGCCTTTCCAAGGAACAGGCCACAGTCATTGATCCTAGTCTGAGATCCCACAGCATGCAGACACCTCAGACTGTCACTGAAACTTCTCATCCTCCACCAGATCCTACAGTTGCTTAGAGCTGCAATACCAGGAATGCCATCCTTGTCCAGGGGCTGAACTGACACCTCCAGACCCACAAAATTCTCTGCATTCACACAGCCCCATGACTTAGTTTTCAGAAAAACTAAGAGACRTGTTAAAGGGTCAGTGGTGGATTATGAAAAAATAGGATTGATGCAATCTTATGGGTTTGGTTTCTTTCTTTCCATCCTAAATCCTGAAGGTCCCCTCACAATCCAGTTCCCACCAGTTACCCATCACAATCCACCTGCTGTCTCTTTCCAAGCTACTTGTGGCACAGTGACCTCCCCACCACTGTGGTCCACTCTGCTTCCCCAAATGCAAAGGTTTTCTCTGTTTCCCACATCTGAGAACAGAACAAAAAGCCTCTACAAAATGCCCCTAGAAAAGAAATGCAAAAAGCAGCTGAATTAGAAAGCAGGCATTCAGAAATTACAGATACCGAAGAGTTGCCTTCATTTACAAATGTGAAGTAATACTGCAAATTCAAAAATTATCTGGGATTAAAAAAGAAAAAGATCAAAACAAGAAAAGAAGAAAGACTGAAAAATTAAGAACATAAATGAAATCATTGTGCAATGGTTTTGTGCCTTTATCCCGTGTGACAGTGATTCTTTCATCCCTGGACAAAGGAGGCTGGACATGACTATGCCAAAGCACTACTTTCAAGATGAGTGAACAAATCCCATTTATTGCTCAAATCTACTGTTTTAAAATTCTCCTTCRTTTGATCAGCAGTTCAATCCAAAGTCAGAAGGGCCCTTCTCAGAGAAATTATGGTGACTTTCTACCTGTGATTTACTTATTCACTCAGCTGTTGTTTATTTATAGTCTGTCATGGAACTAATAAATTGCCAATATGCAACATTTGCCAATATCCCTGCTCAAAGCTTCTTTTACTGCACCACACATTTTCCTGTTTGCTGTAATGTGAAGGTATCCTTCATAATAGAAGCTGTCATCTCTCTCTTCTTTACCCAGTGGAAGTTCAAGTGTAAGACGACTTCGGTGACAGCACTGTGAATTTACCTGAAAATCTTACAGACGGACTGTCATGGACCTGTGCAATTCTAATTATTCAGCCAAGCATTAATCTTCTGCTGTTCCCAGTGTTCTTGGCACAACAAGAATTTCTGCACTAAGTATTATAGACTTTAAAGCTGTTCCCTCTTTACAGCTGTCACACAAAAAAGCCAATCTCAAAGAACATTTCTGAAGAAGGCGTATTTGCATAAGCAAAGTGCAAATGACCTGATAAAAATACCAACACTCGCTAATCCAAAGAACAACATACTGCCAAAGGCTTTGGACTAGTCAGATCCTGACATTTTTCTGTCTTTTTTCCATGACCTTCCACACACATAGCAGTATTACAAAGACATATGTGCCAAGCACTTTTGTTTTCATTTTCACCCCAAAGTCTTGAGTGAAATACCAGCTTACTTGTATAGAGGACATCTGTGCATATCCTCTCCAACTGAAGCTAGGAAATTCTTGAGGATCATAGCCAAACCGAATTTTCCCTCCTTGGACAGTAGTACCATCTTCAATCTCAAACTTCATGTGGTGCAGATCAGGAAAAAAGTAGTTTTCTTCAGGCCTTTCAAGGAGGAAAAAAACCCACGACAAATCACCAAAGAATTACCAGTCATTTATGATCTGCATCTAAAGGCAGAAAGCAGTGGAAGGGAGGTGATCTACTGATGACTGAGGAATTCAGAGAGCAGCTCATGGATTCAAGACAGCTGATAAGAGGGATGCAATGAGAATTTTCTGTCCATGAGCTTTTGCAGCTTTCATACTTTTTCCTATACAACCCTTGATAGGTATATAGATACATATGCAATATTATTGCGAAGCTGGTATTGGTTACTTAAGGAAACCAGTCAGAAAATCTTACTAAAATATAGGAAGGGAACTGCCCAGGAAAATAAGTATCAATAAACAGTGCAATTTACCAAGTTACTTATCAACAAATGCAGAATGAAAGCATAGCAAGGGATTTAGGGGCAGTTTTGAGAGARCTGTGCAGAAGCTGTGCCAGGAGCTCCAGCTGGACTCACTCCCCACAGGTGGTGCCCACGACGTGTGCCCGGCACCGGCAGCTGCCCCAGGGCTGGGAGCAGGCTGGGCTCASAGAGCCTCCGACGTCGCAGCGGCAGCCTGGCAGGCACAGAGCAGAAGCCAGTCAAACAAAGAGAAAAGCATCAGAAAACACACCACAGCTTCACCTAATTAAACACCATTAATGACTTGCTTCCTCCTCCCAGAGCCCTTTAGAGTCTCAAACACAACTTAATACACGTGCGTGAGCTGCAATTATTTTGAGTTTCCCGTGTTTGTGCCTGTTTTCCTTTTAATTTCTCCTGAAAATGTGCCAAAAGTTACTTCTTAAAAACCCTCAAATAATACACCCTGCCAAACTGCTAAATGCAGGGCTGCAGTTTTGAAGAACTGSTATTCAAATGTTTTCCAGAACTGCTACTCAAATGTTTTCCTAGCAAGTCAGAATTTCCTCCAGCAATATCACAAAGAATAATTAATTAAAAAACCCCACRAACTACAGAATCTAAAACCTAACTTAAAAGAATTGCAAGATGTTAAKTTTTCTAAGTCTGCTACCCCAATATTAAATCTACCTGACAAAAATTGAAATGTATGTGTTCATATAATGTACATATTTTCAACTGACACTGGACAACAATATTGAATGACTTCCTACAGGAGATAGGGCTTGCGCCACAAACTAAAGGACACCTTTAGTAATGAGGTATAATATGCTGTACTAAGGAACAAATATGCCARGGCTAAAAATTTCAAGCTGGATTGAAAGGCTGAGTGTTCCTAAACAAGATTTATGTCATAGTCTAAAAGCACCTTGTTTTCTAAGAAATGCACAAAATGACTGGGAAGCAGAGTGGTAACATCTGCCTTGTTCCTTCTGTGAAAGGCAAAAGAGGAGTCACAAGAAAGGTTACAGCACCAGCTCCAGTGCAAAATGCTGTGCACATGATTAATTCAAACATCCCCATTCTAAAAGGGAAATCTAAAGACTTCTGTGCAAAGTGCAAATGTTCCACTAGAGATGTCCTTTATTCATTTTACCTTGGCAGCCAAAATAATTCTTTTCTTCAAGAGCATAATAACCAGCTTCACAAGTGTCACAGGAATCTCCACAAACATTAGATTTGCAGTAGCAATGCCCATTTTCCTGTGAGGAAAATAAATTTTATCAAAAATGTTTCAGTTCCTTTCCAGAACTTTAATCTCTCTATACTCTGTATTCCCTCTAATTCTAAAGAGGAAAAAATTTCTAATCTCAGAAAAAAAAACAACCCCAAAACCAACCAACCAAAAAACACCACCAAAACAAAACCCAAAACAAACAAATAACCAAATACAACCCAACAAACAAACACTTTATCTGGACATTATTTCTGTCGTTTATCATCTTCAAAAACAGACTAGAAAATATAAAAAACTCAAGAGAAAACATTTTAAAACTTATGCATMCCCAGGATGTGTAAAATTGATTCTTTAATGTATAAAACTAGCTATTTTATGTTCAAAAGCAAAAGACAGTACTAAAATTTCTACCTTAGCAAATATTACAACAATTTATCCTTACAATAATCAATTAAATTAATATTTTTCTTTTAATTTCACTTTACCTGCTGACATTCTCCAACTCCACTTAGTGTTCCACTCACATCACACTGGCATGCTGCAAAGATGAAAAAAAGAAGACACCTGCAGTTCATATTTTCATGATACTTGACAGAGAAAAACTCCACCACACTGAATCTGCAATTTTGAGTCAATGTGCCACAAGGTGGATTTTATTCTGGAAGGTTCAGAACAGCAGACAAGATAGTGGTATGAGGCAAGARGAAAAAGAGAAGTGTAGGAGATATTGGGTACACAGGACAGGGCACTGTGGACTTAATTAGCATAGTTAGTTTGATAAACAAGATGCCTTGGTAGGAACAAACAGAGCTTTGAAGATTACAAGAAGATTGGATCAAGTCTGACAACAGGTAAAAGAAGATTGAATCAAACTTTTGCAAGCAAGAGATGCAAAATGTATGAGTTTGTTTGTGTGATGTTTAACATAATCATTGTAGAAAAAATTACTAACCCTCCTAAAACAGTATATAAGGATCTGGAAATCTCAGTAAAAACGAATTCTGATCACAATCAGTCTTCCCCTCTCTCTCAATCCCCGACAGCAAAGGAGAAAGAATGAGGACTTCTAAGTATGTGTGATTTACCAGTGTATTTCAACTTGTATTTGACAAAAAACAGTATTGAGTTTGAATTCACAATTGTTTTCCTTCTTAGAAACATTCAGACAATTGATACAAAGCAGTGTCTTCCAGCCTGACTGGCACCTTCTATTCTGCAGTGCTACTCTGGGACCAAATCAACTCTCCACATGAAATAGAAATGGAGAAAATATTGGAGGGAGGAACTATGCTGACCCTGAAGTTTGAAGAAACCCAGTATTGACTCTGTGACTGAAACAGAATAACATGGAAAGTGCAGTTAAGTTAATTAATTAATATTTACTGTATTAAATATTTGAGGAGTTGTTCACTATTTGCAGATCTAAAGTAAAAAATGCAATGATACCATTATCAGGTATCATTATCAGGTCCAAAGCTAGTTGTCCTAAGTGGCTGCAGTGGTGGAATCTGTTCCAAAGGAAACATTTGGCGAGAACCTTTAAAGACTTTTTCTATGTTTACCCTTTCTGATCTTAATTAATTATCATTATTTGCCTGAAAAACACACACTCCMTGTTGGAAAACACTGACAATCACAGGTTATTTATTATACAGATATAAACGGTAACAGATTTGTCACACCCTGAAGCCACAAGAAAGCTTTACATTCCAAGCTAGGAAATAATATAAAGTGAAAAAGCACTTTTTTTCTCAAAACAATGAGCCAAATTCTGATTTCAGGGTTACAGGTAAAATCATGTCTCACTCCAGCAGATCTGCCATACGGCCATGTGAAGTGAACTTCATTGTAACTACAGAGCACACCCTGGTTCAGCACTAGGCAAACACCYATGAAATGATGGCCTGGTTTCTGAAAGTAACTGCTGGTACCATGGGTGATTTGGTGTTACAGTTAAGCAGCATGAGACACATGCTGTTAACAAGGGCTGTGAAACTCACAGAGCACCACAGTGTCAGASAATAAAGATGACTATATTTCATAAGCCAGAGAAATATGCCATGAAGCCATACCTGTACATCCCTCGGGGTTTTCTCTGGCCAGGTTCCAGTACAAGGGTTTGCATTTACTGCAGGTAGGGCCTTCAACATGCTGGAGACATTGACAATATCCCTGACRACAGAAAGGAACTAATATGGGCTCACCTGCTTCATAAAAAACTTACTGCTCTTTACCACTAAGAAAAACCTAGTATTGTTATTAAAACTGCGGTAAACTCATGCAGTTTACTGACTTTAACAGATACATGAATCTCAGGCTGATTCTGACATCTTGGATTTTTCTGTCTCATATTATCAGCACAGGATTGTTCTACCCTGCATAATTTTACGTATCTAATTTATTCTAAGGGTCCCAAAGGATGCACTTCCCAATTCTTTTATAGCCTTATTAGAACTAACACTAATGTATTAACTGGTTTGCACAAAGAATAAACCCCATATTTCCTTAAAAATACAAATTAATTTTCATATTTCATCTTCTCTTTATTGGTGGAAGACACTCACAGCTTTATAGAGAAGCCTACATAGGTACCCCTACCACCCATCAGACTCACCCTCTAGGTAGTCTTTGCTACACATTCATCAACACCTGTAATTTCTGGAAATATGCAACTACTAATAGCCATCATTGTATTAATAATAATAATACTGGAATGGCAACAAAGATGTAATGATTTTTCARTAAAAAATTGATGCTGAAAGGCCTGCTGCAACCCAGACCCAGAGGGTCTTTGAGATATGCATAGGCTTATATCTTAATGTATATATTAGTGTTAGAATATACCAAAAAGACATACATGGTATGCATATTCTATATATAAAAGATTAAAAACCCACCACCCTTGAAAAGATTTTGCACTGGTATGATCAAAGAACAAAACACGAAGTTTATTTCCACTCCTACTCTTCAAACAAGCTCGTGCAATTCTTTTAGAGTCTAAGAGCAGGCTTCAGGGCTTGAGCAGTGAGCTGGATGTGCTCAGCAAAGGCACATGAATGATTAACATGCACTGTTAGCTGCAGAGGCAGAATACTTACAGAGTGAGAACCAACGCTACCTGCAGGGTCACACTCGCTGTTGACACCTTTATAAAACAAACACATTGAAAGATCTTTTGAAAACAGAGCTCTGGAATGTAGCAGTGCAGAAGCACAAAATAGCAGGTGTGAGCTTGAAAGGACTTTTTAATATGGTTACCTTGTAGAGACTCAAATACTTTAAACTCCAAGACAGCAGAAGCCTTTAATAATGATTTTTTAAATGTGTATTCAGCCTGATTTATAGTATTTGGGTTTGTATGCAAAGCAATCACTACGAAAAACAGAACAGTAACCTATTGAACTGACAGATATTTTCTTAAAGTTCCTGTCCCATTAAAATGGGATTCTTTTAAAGGAAATATACTTGAGAAGATTTATTTTCTTCCATGTTGCAGAAACAGGAAGGAAAACCCTGGTAAAAGTGGGGAATGCTTTTACTCACGGAAGCAGTTGGGATAGCTGTAATACCCTGGAGCACACTGGTCACATCTCAGCCCAGCATAGTTACCACGGCACACACACTGCCCTCCAGGACCACATGTATTCCCCAATGAGCCAACACCATCACAACTGCACTCTGCACAAAGAAAAAAAAAAACAAAAAAAACAGATACATGCCTGAATCTAGAATTTGCCAACAARCTTACCTTTGAATGTAGATCAATCATTTACATTCAGATAACCAGACAAACCAGAATTTTACCACCAAAAATAGCCTGAAACAGATGGGTTATTCTGCAATTGCCTCCTCAACCACTGATAATCTTGGTTCTTGCAGTTCTGTAACACACAGCTAAGAGAYTCAGTCTGATGCCTTGCAAAACACATGTAAGGGACATAAATCCATCTTACATTTGGGAAGAATGTCTCATGAGAGAAATACTTAAAMATCTTTAAAAATATACTCAAAGCATGTTGTCAGCTATGACAGCAAACTTCTCATGGAGTTACCTCTATTTTGGGCTAACAGATAAAGACAAGACATGCTATTTTCTTGACATGATACTGGAATGTTTCACAGGGTCACACTTCACAGGCACAGGAATGGGATCCCATGTGGGCATCCCAGCTGTCCCAGGTACAGGATGAAGTGCTGTAGTTAATCACTTGAATGTTATGACTGGCAGAAATGGCTGACTGACAGAAATACAAAGCAAGCACTGTCCTTCAGTTACACATTCATGCTTCTGGTTCCCCCTTTTGGTTCCTCTTTCTGCAGTCAAAGACATCTGACTTTGCCATGTTTACTTTAAAGATGCTTGGAAAGACACAGGGCTTGCTAGGAAGTTAGTATAAGAGAAATACAAACACTGAAGCTTCCAAGAACAACACCTACACTAGATTCCCCCATCATTTGACTATTATATTGCATTCTCTCCTAACTTCAGTATTAGTGTTTTGTTTAAAGGCTTTGTTTTGGCATCACTTTATTTGAACAAAACTTAACTTTTGAGTTCAACAAGTCAAGACTAGAGAGATTAGTTCTAGTCACAGCAGCCCAAAAAATATAGGATCTGTCTCCCTTTTGAAGATAACAATTCCTTACAGGAGTAGCAGGCTGGGCTGCTCACTTTCYCCTACAGCTTGCAGCATGCTGTGCTAATTTATGTTTAAACCCATGGCAGCTCATTTTAACTGAACAAACTGTGAACTGCAGCAGTTCTGAGTAATCCCAGAARCTGACTGTGTTTTCAACTATTTTTATCTGTCTTTTACGATTTGTTTTTGCATGCTCTTTTAAGCTTTTATGTCTCTTTTTGGCTTTTGGTGTTCAAAGATCAAACATACTCAATACAGGTTTGATTTGCTTTAAGATTGCTACTTGATTTTGCTCTAGGAAAAAAAAAGAAAACAAGGTTATTTTAAAACTACTGAACAGTGYGTACCAATGCAGAGTCCTGTTTTTATGTTTTTCATTAAAAATGTTCATCTACTCCAGACCATAAAACCCACAATCATGTGGTGTTTATTCCACCCATTGTGTTTGGTAACACAACACAGTCTATCTTTGCAAGGTGCCACAGTTTAACCCCAGCTGGCAAACAGGTACACACAGCCACTCATATCCCACCCATGGGATGGGGAGAAGAATTGGGGAAAAAGGCAAAACACGGCACTGCACACAGCATTAGGAATAAAATTAACTCTACCCCAGCTGGAACCAGGGCATGAGGGCATAAAGAATTCTGCTGTCCCTTTACACAGATAAACAACTGTAAGCCCAAAGGAAGAAGACTGACATAGCCAACAGCCAAAAATAACAAGAGAGAAGAAAGCAAATCATAATTATACATAAATCTTGTTCATCAGYACAGGAAAGCACATACCAGAATTCTGCAATATTCTGTATTCTTTCTCAATGGAAAAACCACTAAAGATTAAGACCTCCTCTCTCATTCACTTTAAAGGCAGACAAAACCTAGGGCCAAGTAGGACTTGATGGGAGTCCTGCTACACACAACAAGACCATTATGATACTCAAAAGTTATACTCCATTAATGTCCTTGTCTTGTAAAAAAGCAGGCTAGTCCTTGGTGGGAAACTCCATAGAGATCTATCATGTTTTATGCCTAGGTGGACACAGGTTGAGTTAGTTCCTGTCAGATGATCTTGAAATGAGTGAGAAACCACCACAAAGGGCCAAATGAGAGCTTCAGATTTCCAGATTTACAGAGCACACCTTTTACAAGATACCCAACTTTGGTACCAAACAAGGTACCTAAGACTCTGCAAAAGCAGACCAGTGCTTCACAGTTCTGCTATGCTGCTTTCTCAGCAGTCAAGTGTGCCCTGTTGCTGTGGGCCTCCATGTGAGAATAACTCTCAAATGCTTTGGTTTTCCTTAAGATAGCTGTGCTGACTGAGGGTACATCAAACAGTCCGAACATGAAGGAAAAAAAAGGCCTGAAATTGGAGAATTAAAAGATATGAGGGTTTCACTGTAGAGCACAAGATGGAATTGCCCATTTGCCGCTGTGAACATTGCTTTGGCTGCTGTCCTGGAAAGCACTGCTGTCTGCCTTTTCAGGGCCCTGTTTAATGCTGTACATGCMATCAGCAGCCTCACCTTGACAGGCAGGGAATGAGTGGTGGCCAGGCTGGCAGCTGTCACACTGAAGTCCAGCGACCCCAGCGCGACAAAGACACCTCCCAAGAAAATCGCAGACCTCAGGCTGGGTACCCACCAAGTTACATTCACACACTGCCAATGAGAAAAGATATTTCAGAGGCAGCCTCTGTGCAGGCTCTCTTCTTCTATCTTTCTTGAAATAAAAATGCATTTGAAAAAAAGAGCAGTGAAAGCAACTCCCTGCTCCCTGATGCTCAACAGGATGACAATTTTCCTATCAGATTTATACAGATTTGTAACAGCTTTTGTTGAATGCTCACATCTGTAACAATTCAGGAACAAGGAAAACATTAATGGAAGAGCAGAGAAGCTGGCTCAAAGTTCAATTATCAGTGTCAAGGCACTACACTCAGCCTGGCCCCACTGAGAGTCTGATTTATCAATCCCAGGTGGTTTGCCAGCTACTGAAATTAGTTCCACCATTTCTGGGACTGAAGTGAAACAATTTATGGTTTAGATTTACCACGTCAGATGGGAGTGGTCAATAAGTTGCCCAAAAACACAGTACAGAGATACCTACCAAAGTTGAAAACCAGTCAGTTTTCTAGTACTGATTAGATGTGGTAGCTTGGTGCATCAGTGAGGTTGCAAACTCATATTAAACACAATTTTTAAAAAAAAACCCCAAGGATAAGTAACAGAAATATTTCCAAAGTTACTCTAAGTTTAATCAATGTTACTAAATCCAAACACAAACTTAAGAGTCTGGCAGCTGCATCAAACAGCAGACAGCAACCAAGGAAATAGAGGCATTTTTAGATCAAAATCTCCCCTCATCACATTATTCTTCTTTGACTTGTGTGAGTTTTGGGAGAGCCTGTTATGAATACATCTCCATGGCAAAATAACTTAATCCTTCAGTATAAAACTTGGGGATTTGGTGTTTGGATATGCTTGCCAAAAGGGAGTTTTTGGCTTACCCTGGCAGAAGGGGTACTGAAAGTAGCCAGCTGCACAGGTATCACAGGAAAACCCCCCAAATCCAGTTCGACATCTGCACTGCCCGGTTCTTCCATCGCAGTCACTGCCCAGTGCTCCTGCACCATGGCACTGGCATGCTGAGGAGCACATTTGAAAAAAAAACATTGCACTATTATGATCTTAAAATTCTTATTTCCCTTGGAAGCCAAAGGCTGGCATTTATCCTGGAGCACARGCTCCAAGTGTCAAAGAAACTACGTCACTTACGCAGACAGTGGGGGCCAAAATACCCTGGTTTGCAGCTTCCTTCTAGTTGAAGCAGGAAAGAAAAMGAAAAAAACAAAGTCAGTGCATATAATCTCAGAATTCCTTGTCATAGAGAAAAATAGATCAGTACTTAGTAAATACTACTCTTGAACAAAAATACCCTATTCATATGAGCCTTACATGCAAAATCTTATTCAAAAAAACCCCACAATCTGTAATTGTGCTTAGTCTGACTGCACAAATTTACAACTTCTATTGAAAGTTCCATTTAAAGGCAGCTGCCTTTCTTATGTCTTCAAATTCAGATGCTGCTCATTGAAAGTGTAAAGAGCTCAGGATCTGTTTTCTCCTGTTTTATTTATTCAYTTTCCTTTGGAGTTGTTTTCTTCTTCCTTTTAAAAATTTGTGAGAGAAGGGGATATGCAACAGAGTATGCCCAGAGGCTTACCAGGGCAATTATTCTGGATGCTGTACAAAGGTGAAGTGCATAAGTATGCAAGTGATTAAGTGCTAGCTGTGATGATGTCTCCATTGCGCAGTACGATGATACAGGCTGACACATATAAGCCCACCAAGGGAATCATTGTAGGGATTTCAGACAACTTTGCAGTGGGCTAAACAAGAAATATGAAGTTTTCTTATTYGCTGCCAAGGGCAACTTATAATTTGCCAGGTGAGAGAAGACAGTCCAGAGGCAGGCAGAGGCCAGTTAGCATCAAGAAAGTGATTTACACCACAAAGCAGTGGTTGTCGTGTCAGAAAGTTGTACATGTCAGAAAATCTTGATGGATTTGTTCTTAAGTGCACCAAACAAGATGGTCAGCCCCTCCTGCAGATGTTTGCTGGAGGCTGGCTGAAGTTATTTTGATCCATAACTCTTTCTGGAGCTAGCCCACAAAATTGTTTGGTATAAATATGACAACATGATAAACTTCTGGCAAGAACAAAGGCTCTCGTGAAAGATAAATACCAACAGAGGCAAAATTGCTACCTAAAAATCAACTTAATGATTCTATGACCCTACAGAAGAGCAGGCACCACTGAAACAGTGAAAAATAGCAACACAGGGAAAACCAATGAAATGGGGAACAACCACCAAGAACTTGCCTATTATGTCACCAGCCACAGCATCWCTTGGAATTGAAGAAGTAGGAGAATATACAGGAGTATCTTTAAAACAAAAGAAACTATGAGGAGCATTTGAAAAAAATCACATAAATTTCATTAAAAATCATGACAAAGAATGAAGTYATCCACCATCAATACAAGAAGCATGGTACTCATATGACTCTAGTCAACTTCAACTTAGTTTTCTTTAGTTTTYTTAGGAGAGAGGCAAGAGACACTGCACTTTTGATTCCCATTTCAGATACAAAGCTCCCTTCTTGAAACAGCAGTATGAAAGGCCGGACACCATTTGGAAATGCCACCAGGTTGCCTTCCTGCTCCTTATCCTTTCGTATGGAAAGCTTTCTTGCACTAGACAGCATTATGAGAATTATCTAAAGATCTTTSTATTTATTTCACATTTCCTGCTTCCAGCTGAAGGTCCATCTCCTTCTGTGTGGCATTACCACCTGCTGCATGAGCTGCTATAATTTATGACATGCACATGTTAGGAGCTTTTTTTTGAGAGTCCTCCTGATTGCTGGATTGTCTTTCCCATTCTTAAACATTCTTGCACTGGGATGGGATCCAAAGTCAATGAGCTACGAACATCAGAGGGGCTTAGATCAATGTCTACCTGACCTGAACTAATTAAAAAATGTCAGATTTCAATCAAGAAGATCTCTGATGTGATAATCTAGAACACAGCGTAAAGACAATTCTATCACAGCCATTGAATTCCAATAACATTCCATTTTCACAGTCTTTTTTTCCCTTTGTTTTGCATTGTTTTCCCTCTTCTTGTATTTCTATTGTGGTACCTCTCTTCTAGTCAAACCTCAGGTCTTGCCCCAGATCAACATTTGTTTTTCATCAGCTGTCAGAAACATGCATCTTTTTCCTGAAGGCACAAACATCCCACTGATGCATTTCTGCAATCTCTGTTTTTCAAGTTACTATCATTTTTTWAAAAATAAACCCAGCTCTCTCAGTATTGTAACAACTGATTTATCAGAACACATAAACATGTGAAGCTGAAATACCAGATGTTTTTTACCCTAGTCAAGAGCAATGAAAACCATYAATTCTTTAATGCACATTTAAAATACAGAAAAACAGGCAATTGTACTTGTACACTTACAGACACAAAATGGATAACCATAGAATCCATCAGCACAGCGYTCACAGTGGTCTCCCTGGAAGTTCTGCTTACAGAAGCAGCGGCCAGACCCTTCCTCACAGCCGTCTGCATGCTCCAAGTTACARCTGCAGGCTAAGTAAAAGCACCAGCAATTAGGCACTCTTTGGAAAATAATCCATTTGCCTTTTACAGTAGTGCACAATGACATTGTAACAACAAACCGGCAGATGTAAATTACTCATTATTTAAAGAATTCACACTTCCCAAGTATATACATAACACAAATACATAACACAAATACATCCCTTAAAAGCAAAATCCATGTTAGTTTCTTAGAGAGTTTAGGAGTTTTTAATTCCAAAAGCTGCACGTTGTTCCTCCACAGCACTGCAGCAATTTTTCTGTGGCAACCACTCATCTCTCTCCATGGTYGAGGATAAACACCACACTATTCACTTTCATTTACACACTACATGCAACACTGTGACCACAGCTCTGCTGACTTCCCACTCCTTTCAATCCCCAAACACAACATAACTGTAGTTTCCTCCRAAATGTCACATGGCTCCTTCAGCCTGTTTGTAATCCAACACTTTCCTCTCACCTATACTCAGTTCTTTTTCAAATGTTCTATTAGTAATTACCCTATTGCATCACATTACTCGATGGGCTCAGCAATGCGTAAGGTGAGTGGTGGTTCTTGTGGTGGTTCTTTTTGAGCTACAGAATAAAATTTTCAAGTGACCAAGAGTCAAAGGATAGCTCACATGTACATCAGGGAGCTAACAGAAACAAGATTATGAGAACAGGAAATAAAAATGGCTTCCTCGGGGTCCTGAGATCCTCCTCACTGTGGGGTGTGTAGAAACATCCCAGCTTTCCAYGATCCTATCTCTTCCATACCCTTTCATGGGTATCTATCTTTCTTTCTGCTGTTCTGAATATKCTCATATGACACATAAATYGAGAMGAATATAATTTWAAAGGTTTAAWGCAACACAGAAATTCCTTTGTAGCTGCCCCCAAAGTCTTTTGCCCACTCTTKCATTTCTTCCTCCCCAGAAGATGAATCSTATGCCTTGATTWTGGCCTAAASCYCTCAAGCCAGYAGAAGATACTAGAGAAGGACTCACGGATACAGCCATCAGGAGCTCTCACTGGAACACCATAGGGACGATAGTAACCTTTTGCACACTTCTCACAGTTAATCCCAGCCGTGTTATGCTGTGCAAAATAAAACAAAAGGACAATGCAAGAGAAACAGAGGAACTTGGAAGAATTAAGAAACAATAACATCCTTTACACTGTTTCTATGTACAACTAAGAAGGGGAAAAAATGGAATATGACTGCAATRAAGAATCAATCATCATGTGGTGTTCTTTAACCACCTGTTCTCTACAGGGCTCTGAATCATGGTATTCTYACATAAAGCAGCTCAATTTTTTCTTTAAAGCACTATAAACCCCTCCTCCCATAAAAAAAAAAAAAAAACTTTGGAAAAATATCTTTTTATAAAACGTATCTTTTTAGGCTACTTTCTTACCACCATGTATCTATTGCTCAAGAGACAGCATCATGAATTTTTTCTTATACTATATATTAGTTTTCTGAATACCYTGTGTCTAAGATCAGCAATACCAAAAGAAACCAAAAAATGAACAGTCCAGCCAGCACAAAATAGATTTTCCACTAGAAAAGTGTATGTCTCTATAAATATGTGGTTTAGGCACACCAGAAAAAAAAAAATCCTAAGTAATTTGAACTACAGCAGTGATGGMAAGTACAAGTTGAGTGAACCATGGTCATGAGGCACCCTGATGAGCTCACAGATACGAGAGCCAGGGAACTACAGCAGGAAACTCTGCCCTGGAGCAAACCAAAACATTTCCCCCAGCTCCCACTCCCTGTTARGTTCCTCCTTAGGGAGTGTTGCAATTCAGGGCTGAGCAGGGAMACAGCATTTCCTGGGTGGACTGGTGAGCAGTTCATGAGCAGGGCACCCAGGAYTCTGCATGTTCTTCAACCCAGACAGGGCTTCGGGAAGATGCGAGAAGGACAATGCAGCAGGGTGCAAGTAATCCAAAAGTGATTTTGAATGTATGGAAGACAAGCAAACAASACAAATAGCAGAATTACAGTACTGGGCTTCTGAAAAGCAGATTTTTCCTTGCTCAGAGAGCTGCTTGACAAGATCTTGTGCCAAAGTATCCTGGGTGGGAAAGGGGACCAAGAGAGTCGATTCTCACAGACAGCCTCCTTACAACTAGAACCATTTTTTTCCAACAAGGAAGCGTGGCAGAAGGCCAGCAGAGATAAACACAGAGTTCCTGACTGATCTCAAACTCAAAAAGGAAGTGCATGGGAGGTGGAAGCAGGGACAGGCTACTTGGTGGCATTACAAAGACATTGCCCAAATATGCAATAGTGGAATTAGGAAAGGCAAAGCTTAGCAGAATTAAAACTAGAAGATGAAGTGCAAAAAAAAAAAAAAAAAAAGAAAAAAGATTCCAGAAGTAGAAAAGAAAAGCTTGTGGGAGTAGGGGCCCACTGCTGAGTGGGGAAGGAGTTTCTGAGCACTCTGAGTAGGATCATGTGATTTCCAGAGCTCCTTTGTCATCATACTCTAAAGAAACTGATTCTATCTTTGTATGCAGCACTTCAGTTATACCATTCTTCATTCAGATATCCATTTCTAAAACTTTTCTTTCCCCTAACTTAAACAAAAAAAGTAAACTAAAATTCATGCACTTTGTCAAAGAAAACTAAACAAAGCAAAACAAACAAAACCAAAAAACAAATAAAYRAAAAAGAGAGCTAAAATTGGATTTATGATAAACTTATTTAATCCAAATTAACTGCCACAAAATTAATTACACATAATTTGTATCAGTCATATAACTAGACTTTAGTAAATTTAGACTAATTTTGCTATTTTCTGTCTTTGAAGCAGTATTACAAGAAATGCTCTTTCATGAACAAAGAGCTGACAGAAAGGAMCAACATGGTAAATCTTACAAGACTGCATGAACAAGGTTCTGCACAGAAATGTCAACCAGAAGACAAAGAACATTTCTTCTACTCATGTTAGTAAAAATAAAGCTACTCTCTTCTGACTGCCTTTTGGACAATATCGGATTATATTGTGGCAAGAATATGGAAAATATACTCTATACTGGATATTTGCCCTTTTTTTTTGCTTAAATACAGCTACATTTTAAAATGCACAACATGGTAATACATAAATCATGACACACAGATTTCACAGGAACACAGAATTGATGATASTTTTCCTGTAATGCAAATTCTGGTCAGCTGCTTGTCATACATCAGATGACTTGACAACAAACGGAAGACAGACTTCCAAGTAAGTCTGGATTTATTTAACCATGAGATCACTGAACCAATGAATGACTCAGGYTGTAAGGGACCTCAGGAGGTCAAGTAGTTCAGTCCTGCTACAAGCAGAGATAAGGCTAAGATTAGATGTTTATCTGAGTCTTGTTTGATCTTTCCTCATAGTCATAGCCAAAGTAGAACAAAATCAGAATGAAAGAAATTCTTGTTCTTTCCAAGAATGTGCTATTAATTTATGAGAGGCACAGTGTAAARTCTCTGATTCCAAATTTACAACTTTTTATTCAATCCAGTGGAGCCTCTAAGATAGTTATGGAGCTTATTCCCTCAGTTTTCAGAGGAAACTGAGGGAATGAATTTGGTTGACGTGGAGGGGGAAGGTGCCTARTGGCCATTTTCCTCTACCTAAGGCATCTTTTCTCTACACAGAAGAGAGAACCAACTCTTCTCATGTAAGCACAGCATAAGCCCAAAAGCCAACTATCACAAGCTGCAACTGGGGAMATTCCTACTGAACAGGAGTGTGATTAAGTGCTGTTAAAGATTACCCAGAGTGTGTGTAAAGTGCATCCTCAGAAATTTGCAGAATTCAAGTGGATGTTTCTCAGTGCAACTGGATATAATTTTGCATCTAGCTTTGGTTTGAGTGGAACACTRGTCCAAAAGGATTTCAGAGGGCTTGCCTATGATTCTGTGCTTTCCCAATATCTATAACTTTCCATCTTGGTAGAGTATAGATCTTCCTTTATTTCTGCTGATAATAGAGAGCMCTCTGTGTTTTGCTGCAGTAAGGAACAAGCTGGCCTGAGCTGGCATTTTATTTGGTTAATTTTMCTTCCTTCTGTTAAGCAGGGAAATGGCAGTTTGTAACAACAGGAAAGGGAATTTTTATAGCTGATTAAATTGTTTGGTTTGATTGTGTGGTTTTGTTTTGATCACACAGGACTGAGCACAAATACAGTTTTTATGTGTCTTTTACACATTACCAAGCAATGTTGAACAAGGTAAATTATTTTCACGCACCTTTTTCCACACTTTGAGTACAAGCAGTAAGTCCATCATAGAAATGGGGACTATCTTACTGGTCAGACCCAAAACTAGTGGTGTGAACATTTTCTTAAACTGATCAAAATGATCTTTTTACCTGGCAGTTAATGCAGACTCCTCCACCTTCATAATGCCCATGGATGTTTAAGCTTTCTCGACGCCGATCAAYGTCAGCATCATAGTAGCAATCAGTGGCATGTCCATGGCAATTGCAGGCTGAAAAAGTAATATTCCAAGTCAGCCTTCTTTATAATGCTGGAATTTAATGATCTCCAGCATTTACCTCCAGCAGAAGTGTAAAAGAAGATTAGACWTTTTTATGTGTACATACACTCAGACATGCTGGAGTACACTCAAATGCACACATTTGCCTATGAAAAACTGGATTTTCATACCAGAAATATGATACAGCAATGGAGACATCAAGAAAACATGCAGCTATATACATGAAGAAAACTGTACAGTTCYGCATAAATGCAGAACTAAGAAGCTCCAGAAGAATGGCCACAGCAGKTTTTTTWWAAATTATCAAAAACATGCTCAAATRTTTATTTTKTCAWGTCTCCAAAACACATCTYGACTGATGCTATGTAGCTATGATACTATGCTCTAAACCTTTAATTAAAATTAACAATTCTAGATAAGATATACACATTTAAACAAAAAGACCTACACCAAAGAACTCTCATATTCAGCTGCAGATACAGATATACCAGCACACTTGGCTATAAWATAATTCTGAGTAGAAACCAACTGTAACAACAAGCAAACAGAATAAACCAAAGGGCCATAAATTCATTCAATGTCCTCTTTTTTTTTCTTATCTGATCTTCCTTCTTTGCTGAAGAGGAAAATGGGATTTTCCTCTTCAGCAAAAACAGGCTTCCCCAAGCATCAGGGTACTAGCTGATCTTTTAATTACAGGAAATTACCTTCCCAGTAAATTCCTGWAGTTATGACTAAATAAAGCTATTACTTCGTGTCTCCCTTCATCTGTACCAGGGGACGCAATACTTTGGAAGGTAATGGGTTACAGAATTCTGCTAAGGGCTCTGCCCCTTCTTCAGGAYGAGGGAAGCATATGGGAGGCAATTCTTCCAAACTCTATTCCAAGCTCCTGGCACAACTGGGAGCACAACTCAGGAACAACTGATTTTCCATGTCTCGCTACATAATCATACAGACAAGAGAAGCTGTATCATTCTCTCTATGTCTCTTTATCTGAAGAGCTGTGGATAAAGCAGCCTTTTCCCAGAAATTATCATCCACACAGCTGAGGAGSTGCCCTGCCATCAGGCTCTCTTATGGTCTACTGACAAGAACTGGACAGGGTTCAAGACTGGGTTCCCTGGCCAGGATGTAAYAGCCTATGAAGACCTTTGGGTTTTCTTACTCATGAAATTATTCAAGAAAGTAAAACATTACACAAATGAGATGCTGGCTCAAGATATTAAGTTAGAAAAGGAAAAAAAGAGAATATTTTATATATATATATATACATATATATATATGTACAATTACAACGTAAATAAAACCTCTTTTGCCTCTAGGGCCAAACCAYCTATGAGCTACAGCTCAGCTATGTCTTCTAACAGCAATGGGAAATTCTTAGCTCTGATTACAGTAACAACATTTTCACTTTTAGAAACACCTTCTACYTCATCAAGCACCTTTTCACCACTTTGGGCCATTTGCTGATCCATACCTACTGGGAAGCTCACAGCAAMATCTTGGGCTGATCCCTACATGCTTCCACCAACCTCTTTCAATCAGCTTCTCTCAAGGAACCCCAGGCTCCTGGAAAGTTGACTAAGGTTGTTTTAATTCCTTCACTACTGGCTGCCAGCTAAAGAGGCCTGCACCTGGCAAATGCTCTCAACAAATCACCTCAAACTGCTAGGAGCAATTCATGCTAAAAAGGATATTTTTTCAGAGGTAGTTAGAAATGAAGTGGTTTTGGCTCAGAATCTTGTAGAAGATCTTCTATACACTCATTCTTCAAAAAACATGACATTATTTATGCTCTTTGTCTCTTTTCTGGCAAAAAAAGTTTTCCTTTTAAAGAGGGGGACTTAATTGAGGTTTCAAATATTGTTCAAAAACTGTGTCCCAACATGCCTACCTCCTATCAAATGTTTTAATCACACGCAACCTCCTTCCCCCCTCCCAAGCCTGAGTACTGCAGTTTTAATTAAACAAGTCATCTCTTTATTCCTCAGAGTAATTATACAGGTACATCTCTTTGGCTTTCAAATAAGGTTCTCCTGTTAAGAGTTTGTACCCACTGGCTATGCTACTCTCAGGAAAGGCAGACAAGAAAAATAGATTGAGCCAGACACAAAGGAAATGGTTGTGCAGAGATTGCAATGCTCTGTACCACCCCACCTGGTTTCTACCCAGGGGAATGGAAAGCACCCATTGTGTGTGACAGTACAAAACCATCACCAAAAGAAGGCCCATACTGTCACTTTCTTTAGGAATGAAACACAGGGAAAGTGGGGAAAAAGTAAATGGATGGGCTTTTCCAGCTTGACTACTCAGTCTGTAGGGCTAATGCAGTCCAAACACCCAAATACAATGGTGGGAAGAGGTACAAGGGTGGAATCACCAGGATTCCCCACCAGGGACACCTTTGTGCCACTGGCATACCATCAGTGAGGGGTAACTCTCAAGCTGAGAAGGGAGGGCAGCTCAAGCACCTGTAAGCAGGGCTACAGCCTCAAGCAATCTCTGCAATCTGAACACTAAGAGGCCAGGTGATGGAAAGGAACATTCTGGAGTTGCACAAGATGCCTGTAGTCTCTGCTTGAAGATTCACAGTCTGTCAGCAGACAGCTATGACTGAGATGTTGACTCAATGTTCAACAAAAAGTCTTCCACTTTTCTCATGTCATATTCTCACACAAATTAGTATTTTCACTGTTTAATAAGAAAGAAGACCATAAACAACATTCACTGCATTTTTGATTCTTTAGTTCTGTATGGAAAACATTTTCTCTATACAGAACAAAAAGATGCTAGAGCATGCTGGTTTATGTTCCATGAATATGTGTGCTACAGCTAATTCCCACCCTCTTGTCACCATCTCTTTTAACCCACCATCTTTTTGGCTACTCACGTTCACATATGTTTGTGCTCCCAGCTGTTGCAGGTTGCCACTGCTTCTGATTATATCCAGGGCAGCAGTGATCACAGGTTTCTCCACAAGTGTTATGCTGACATTCACACTGAAACCTACAGAAATGAGAGCCTCTTAAAGAAGCTGGGCTTAAATTCTTGTTCTTAAGTTTTAAAATAAAACATAATTTGTTTTTTCTTTGTTTTACTGCAGTCCAAGACTTACACATAGTATAAAAAGGACAGGACATAAACCTCACACGAAAAGAAGTCATTCAGTAATACTAGAACATTTTGGAACTTTCCTCCAATTCTTCAAGATTGATTATTTTAATAATGTGATTATGAGTTTATTAGAACTCATTCCTTACAGAAAACCTTTATAACTGGACACAACAGACTAGATTCTGAAACGATTTTATATTATTAAATCGTGCTTATATACAGTAGTTTAGGATGTATCTTGTTTTAGCTTCATTTGTTGGCCTACAGCAATCAGGATGTTTATTACCTTTAAATGYATGCCTTCATAACTTTTCCATTATGCTTTGTTTACAATAATTTTATCAGTGTTTTTAATAAACCAAAATCATAACTTGATCTTGTTATTTTTAAGATAGTGCACACTATTCACCAACGAAATGTAGGGATGTTTTTTATTTATTTAGCTGAAGAGCCCACTTTCTTCTTCTTACAAGAACATAGGCTTTTCAGTGGGCCATTATATATTTCTTATTTTTCATTCAGTAGGCTACTACATATTTCTTATTCTTACTTTCTCTTACAACATTTTTCTCTTATGTGTGAGTCTAATAATACAGAAGTAATAAAAATTTCAAATATAACCATCTGATTATCATAGATTTCTCTCCTTCTTTACTTAGCTTTCCCTAGCACAGATATCTGGTATGGAGGCACCCATCTCCCCCACTTACTCTTCATTAAAACACAACTGAAAATATTGCATTGTCCCGACAAAAGTTTGTTTYCATGCCATCATGGATAAGAGCAGCAGCAACCTGGTTTGAAACAGGTTTTCAAAATATATTTGAGACAGGCTGATTATTCATAGTCACTTCACTGTAGCAGGTGAGCCAAGAAGCCTGATTTAACTCCCAGTGAAATCAACCTGGAGGTCACAAACTTGACAGGGAAGGGGAATAGTCTGTTCAGTTTGTTTTTATGTTTTTACAGTAGTGATCTAAAGCCATTGGATCTCGAGTGAGCTCAGTTACAGCGCTCAATATCTTCATGAAGTTCACTGATTTTGTTCCTGAGTTTGACTTCTAATCCCTGATGTAAGAAGGTGATATCAACTCAAGTTTTCCAAAAAGAACTATGTGTGTCTAAGAAGTTATTCAATCTGCCAAACTTGTATTTAAATTAACATGAAAAACCAAAGTAAAGATTTTCTAATATTAGAAAGCTCTTGGCATGTTTTCTTGCCAACCATTAGCAGGCTCTATTTCTTTTAAATATACAGAAAAAAAATCCCTGTACAACTACATAATTCTATAATAAACAAAGGTCATTTGAAAGCACTCATATATTCCTTTTCTCAGGTAAATGTCAGGCTCAATTTACTTACTGGTACTGGTTTTCAGCACTCTTTGGATTGCACGCTTCAGCATGGCCATGGCAAACACAGCGACCACCAATGCTGATGTCCTTTATACTGTAGTAGTACTGTGGAACAAGCACAAGAAGTATGTATAGGTCTCTCCTTGCTTGCACTGTGTGAGAAATATCAACATCAGGTTTGCTAGACTTGGAAGGTGTCTACAATAAAAATTTGCACTCTCCTTTAGGAATTTAATAAACACTTGAGATTTCGTTCATTTATTCTACACCCTATGGCCACATAACAGCAGAAGCTCCTTACACCACAGCAGTGATGCTTGCCAAGTAAACTGCACACTGCATTTACATCTACCTGTGAGCAACATCTTAAAATTTACTTAAGGCAGTAAGGGCACTTCATGGGAGTGCTGTCAAATAACTGGAATAGCTTTATGTTTTTCAGCACAGAAACCCTCACACACATTTGTGTGGTGCCTCACCCCAGCGTTTCCTCCAATTGTTACYGAATCTTCATTTTAAATGAAAAGCTTAAAAATAGCAATACAATAYGAAGTCTGAAATATCTGTAAGTATATGAATTTCTGTGTGGTGTTCCCTGTATTTCCTTATATTTACCCACTGAATGGGAGTGGAACTTTGGCCTTCAAGCTCTTGGATAGCCCAAAATGCACTGAAAACACCTAGGCATGATGTGCAAAGATGTGATTTGTGGAAAGATAGTAACTTTTAAGTATGGCCTTTGATTTCTGCTCCTTCAGAAACTCAGGTACTATTTTCTATGAATAAATACAAGAAAGTAGTGACAAATAAAGTTGAAGAGATTTAGTTCCTCAGTTCTGCATAAGGTAGTTTAGAAGAATTTTGCTTTGGCTCTTTATGGTTTGCATGATGCACTCAGCTTCCTTCCTTATTAGAAAGCAGGGAATGAAAATGGTCTGTTACAAAACCATTAATCATTGCTGCCCCTCCATAAATCCATGCTGGCCCAGTTATCTTCTTATCTCAAACAAACCTGGAAAAAAATATGGGGATTTCAAGGTGGGTCAATGCAAATTTCATTGGCAGGATGTTGCGAACTTCAAACATTCAAACCATTTCTTGGTCCCTAACATGCTGGGCATGATTGTTGAGTATTTACATCTCAGTGACAACAGTACTCACTCTGCGAGTTACAGTGGGGTCCCGCTGAGCTTTGGATATCAGGTGYCCCAGAAGAGTGTTGGTTCTGAGAAAGCGCAGGCGGATGTTTGTTGCTTTTGTGAATTCTTGCAGCCCAGGGGAATAGGTGAAGTTTCTTGCTCCTGGGCGGCCATTTATCAAAGATACTACAATCTAACAAAGAAGTAAGCAATTCTTGTTAAAATATATCAACTGCAAGTGCCAATAGCAGCACAGAGCAGAATTAATAAAAGAATCCAAAAACTTACTATTGTTTCTGAACATATTTGCAGTAACAATGAAGCATTTCATACTGAAGTCAGGATATTGGGAAAAATAGTGTTGTTAATCTTGGAGCCTCCTGTATTCTCATTATCCACATAACACATCAGAAAAAAAGAAAAAGAAGTGCCTCTATCTGTTTTGAAAACAGGAGGTATAGCACGCAAAAAGTACATTTTAATAGGACAAAAACAATAGGAATAGATGCAATTAGTTGTTTGAACAGTTGACAGTGTCARTGGAAGTTTAGCCTGATTAAAAACATCAGATTTTGGCTCTTCCCCAAAGCACATTTATTTTTGGGTCAAGGCATAAACATTCCTGGAAAATATTATTGTTAGCAGGTTCAGTGCCTGCGAGCATATTAATGGTCTTCGGGAAGAAAGTACACAGTGTTGCTTTAGAAAATCCCCTCACATGAAAGCAGGTTTGTCTGACTTCCAAAACAAGGGATCCAATACATTTTTTTTTTTAAAGAAACAGCTGCCAGCAGCTCAGCAATCGTGAATCTCTATTGAATGAACAACCTAGTTTGTATGTACAGGACTCAGGAAAAAACTTTCATTTATTTATAACCATCCAGATAACAGATTTCTATTTTCAAATGGCTCCTATACTCAGAAGCRTGTTCTAAGGGCATGATGATTGTTCCAACTGCAGCACAATTCCCACAGGAAATGTCACAGAGCATGTAATGGGGTATGGCACCAGCACTATTCTTCTGTGGAAATTATTCTTTACAATATCTCATGATGAAAATTTTACAGATAYTTTAACAAGTAAGTTCTATATTAATATGAAATCCTAGATCCATCTGCTCAAAACTCTGGATAACTCCTGAGGAGTTCAGATCTGGATTCTAACACCATGAGGCAGAAGAACAAAATGCCAGGAGGATCCATCAGCACATCCAGGAGTTTAACATTCATTCCAGTAAYACAAGCCACAGTTCTGCCTAGCAAGAGCAACAGCTAAAATCAATATTTTCCAAATACTTTTATTATATTATAAAAAATGTAGCTTTCTTTTATATATATATTTTTTTTTAACAGCTACTTATTCTTGAATGGTAAATATCTGTTTCTACAGCCTTTACTCACATGAGCAATTCTGGTGCACCAAGTTTTGGCATTCACATTGGAAGCATTCAGAAAATGCAGTGAACACTTCAAATGCACATRGCTACAGTGAGATACATAAACCATGACAAATATCAAACAGGTTTCCCTGAKCAGCCCCTACCCCCACAGGGAATGGTGAAAATTAGGAGGAGTCAGGTCACGCTCCCTAAATCTCACTGAGGTTTAGGTTATGGACTTACTAATGGAGATTCAAGCAGTCATAAGTAAAAAATTACTCCCAACAAAGTTCTGAAACCAATGATGTTTGCTTCCAGCAAACTCACATTGCTCTCCTGAAAGCACCTACCTCTCCATTTTCAAGAGGCAGGATGCGAGAGTACTCKGTGGTGCACAGGACATCGCTGTCCCTCCTCACAGCAAGATTTGCTTCCTTCCCAAAGCGCTCCAAGCAATCTGCTTTCGAGTCTAGCCAAGCAAGAACAAAATTAATTTTATATAAAATAGGCCTTATTGTTCTAATTTAAATTAATAGAGAAGTATCCCCTGTGCTTTCACATAAACTCTCCCCATAACAGAGCARTAACAGTGATTTTGTCACTCAGCAGAGAGTAACAGACATTCCTCAAAACAATAATCTCTCTTCCTAAGCAATTCAGTGGTGCCTGACAAGACATAGCACAGTATTTTTCATATCATCACCAGAACAAAAAGCTATATAGTCACTCCAAGATTTTGCATTTGTATTTCACTTTGATTTTTGCAGAAACTCCAGGGTCCCAAGGGATGAAGGACACTGAAGTTCTGAATACAAGAGAAACAAAACAAATCAGAAATTTCTAGGAAAGTGGAAAACATTCATGTGCTGAGTTACACTTTCAAAATAAGTGGCTAAATAAGAAACAATAAATGTATTTAATATTCACTGTCTTCTCGTACAGATGAAATCTTCAGCAAGCCCCATGCTTTGATTTTGCTTCCACTGAGGAAATAATTAAAGAAACCTGTCCCCAAAAGGATTGATACTTACAAGCAAAATATTGCCAGGGAGTGTAAGTTTTYCCAAAGTCCACAGATCTTTCYAAGACCCAGAGATCTGGACGAGGAGAATTTGCAAACTTGATAAGAATATAGGCARCATGGAAGAGCTGGTAACAGAATATACACAGATCTTGTCAGGAGCTTTTTTTGAACTCTATAAAAGCACAGCATTAATAAAACTAATGCAAATAAACAYTTTTTCTTTAGTGTACAGGTAGAARGTYATTCTCTGCAGTTTCATTCCCATYAAAATAAGAGGCCAGATTMTCAGCTGGCTACTTCACCTGGCAATGTGTTCAAGAACATTAAGATATCTGCAAGGGGTACTGCGTTAAATGCCATCTCCTACATTTCAGAACAGGTCTGTTGTGCAGCTGAMTGATTGCTTGGGTGTGTTAAGGGTACAGTACTCAACCTGGAGTTGTTATATCCTGGAAAAGTTATATCACTCATCTAAGCTGCTTTTGCAGCACCCAGGTACATTTGTGATGCATTCTAYCGAGGATTGAGAGAGACAGGAACCCTGATTTGCTGATCAGAATTTGTTTTTACTGAGATTTCCAAATCCTTATATACTGTTTTAGGAAGGCTAGTAATTTTTTCTATAATGRTTATGTTAAACATCRCACAAACAAACTTATACATTTTACAACATCCCTTGCTTGCAGAAGTTTGATTCAATCTTCTTTTTCCTGTTGCCAGACTTGATCCAATCTTCTTGTAACCTTCAAAGCTCTGTTTGTTCCTGCCAAGACATCTTGGTTTATCAAACTAACTATGCTAATTAAATCCACAGCACCCTGTCCTGTGTACCCCAATATCTCCTACAGCATTCCAATCACATAATTGTGCTTGTAGCTAAGGAATATCAAAATCATGTAAGAGAAAATCCTTTACACTGGGACTCCTTTGGTTGATAATAATCCCAGCCACCTGCTCCCTCATGTTAAGATTATTTCCAGATGAATTTGCCACTTGACAGACTTTCCAAGTAATGGAAGCAAGTCACACCAGGRTTCCTGGGTATCAAAGACCACAGGAAAGATTTTTGTAACTGGTAGCTCATTCAATGTCTGAAACAGCTCAAAGAGCTCCATCAGCTCAAGGTTCCCAGGGTCAAGAGTTTCATCTGGCTTCTCTAGGTGCTCACTSTGTATCACACAGAGGGCTCCCAAACACCAGAGAAGAAATGGATCTTACAAGACAGGAAGTCTTACTGTAAGCCTCTTGGGATAATCCACCCTCATAAAAACCAGAACATCTGTAAAAATTACCTTTACAGTAAAAGCTAAAGACAGATTGATTCTAAAGACCATTTAAAAACTAAACCATGACATGGATAGAGCTGTCAATAAAAAGGAACCAATACTGAGGTACACTCAATATTCAAATGAAGCTGCACTGGAATATCCCCCTCTACAACCTCAATTGAGAATCATCTGCTGGCAGGAGATTCTTACCTTGATGGGGGAGACTGCAGTCAGCAGTTTGTCAAGCAACTGCTACCAGAGCCCCCACATCAAATACACCCTCACAGTTTATCTTTGCTCATACCTCATAAATGTCATAACCCTGAAGCTAATACTTTGCTAAGTTTATTAGCCTCCAAACCACAAGTGCACACAAGCTCTCAACCATGAAATGGGAGCAGCATATTTTGGCATGYCTGGCCCATTCAGCTGTCAGCTAGGAACAATTCAATAGCTGTGACACCAAATGAGACCACCAAGAGGCAGATGGTAATGGTGAATAATGCAGTGAAACAGATACCYGGAAATACTTGTCTCTAACCAGCTCTGCATATAACAATCCCATGGCTACATGCAGCCTCCAGGCTCACACATCTATTTCAGACATCACCTTCTGAATATCTGTATAATGTATTCACAGTAGAAAGTAAAACCTTCTCTCCCATGGAAAAATGGGAGGAACTCAGGGACATCATGGAGCATGTTCTCATGATACATCTCAGAAGAAAAAAAAACCTGAAACTTT
Organism: Alauda arvensis; assembly: GCA_902810485.1. Lineage (NCBI taxonomy): Eukaryota > Metazoa > Chordata > Aves > Passeriformes > Alaudidae > Alauda > Alauda arvensis. The sequence goes on along the minus strand of CADDXX010000019.1, from coordinate 2,527,024 downwards.
TTTGTTGTGCACTCATTTAATGTAGTAGGTACAACTACTCTTTTCAGGGCAAGCCCCTGTTTTACACACACACCAAGGCACCACTGCAGCAGGTATAGTACCTTGCAACCTATTTCAGAAACTTTTGCTTTGCTGAATGTTGCTGACTTAGGTCAGTGCAGACAGAACCGGGAGGAAAATAACCCAACTTTTCYGTTAGTGTGCAAATTTACCCTGCTATTCAACACAGCCTGACAAGCACCAGCTTCACATCCAGAGATACTAAATTAGGTAACTCAGCAAACAGGCATTATCTCCACAGGAAAAACTACTTACTAGACCACAATACTGAGCACAGTCAGTGGCAGTCATTCTGTTGACAGAGCCATGGCAAGYCCCAAACCCATGCTCTATGACTGCACAGGTAGAGCAATACCTTCAAATTGCTSATGGAAAGCCTGATTTTAGCCATTGTCAAAAATAGGTGAATACTTTGGGGACAGTGGCAAGATTTGTTTTTACTGAGTTTCTGATACTCTCTGTCTGTGTAACTTCTGTTACTTCAGCGTCAAGTTTCAGAGTACAGATATTGGCCATGCAGACATTTCATGCCATCTGGTATGGCCACTGAGTGCAAAGATTAGAATCCTTCTAGGAAAGCATAATAATAGTTCTGAAACTCCTAAAAAAAAACCAAAAGTGCTTGATGGTCTCACTTTTGGTCAGCTGAATCTCTCAAGGGGCATTTACCTGTTCAAACCAGGTTTGCACTGTCAGGCAACATAATATATTGTCTTTCTTCCCCTATATCTTCAGATCTTCGGAAGTCCTATCTTGACATGTGTGCCAGCAAGTGCTGATAACACTCTATGTGTTGACTGATACAGATTTCATAAAGACAAGTGGTTTAGAAAGCTCAAGAAGAAATAAARGAAGCATATAGACAATGTCCTGCCTTTTCCAGGGCTCCACTGCTTGTAGTCACATTGTGGAGTGATTACAACAATGACCTTATACCTACTCTKAAAAATGTGTATTTGTCAGGATCTCTGAAAGTCTGCCAATGCTTAAAGAACTGCCACCCAGCACCATCCCTTGCATATTTCCACGCAAATAAAAAATGGAAGGCAAAAAAAATGTATGGCAACTTCACAGTAATGCTGTATATGAAAACCTTCTTTGCACATGGTGCTCTCCTTACATCTCTCCATTTGAAATACTGCTCAGGTTTGTACAGGCACATTCAGAAAAGGAAAAGGGACAGGTCAGATAAAAATTAAACTGGTGTTAGTTAATGACAACATGTTGCCAAAACACAGTCACCAAGCCTATCATCTGTCCTGCTTCTGACTTCACATGAGTGCCTATGATTTGCTTTTGGTCTGGATCGAKGATGTAGAATGGCACTTGAACATCTAAACTTCCACTAAGATTAAATGCTGACCCAGCTGATAAAYGGTCTCTCCAGATCTGATGAGACAACAACAGAAGAAAAATAATCCTTGGTTTAGCAAATAAATCCCATCTGAAGATAAAAGAGTAACCTTGCTGACTTAAGACCTAGAAAAGCAACCATTAAAGCCAATTTTAATCAYATATTCTAAGCTGGAATTTCACTACTTTAAATCTTGATCCTGACCTCTAAGACCTACCCAGGCAGACTAAACTCAAAGCAATGTTCTTCTTCAGCCATTTAGTTTTAAGAAAAAAAAAGGACAGTGCCTTAGTTTTTGAAAAAATGTTTATTTGCTTGTTTTTAAGCCAAATTTGTTTCATAAAAAACAACCATCTCTCAAAAGGATTGCTAAAACTGTAAGTAGGCATTTTGGTATAATTACATAATAGTTAAAAAAAATTACACAAAGAATCCCAGAAATATGACTTAATCAAAATTATGACCATTTTCTTGTATGAGTAAAGATCTGAATTTAAAAGTGGAACCAGCATTTTGTTTCCAGTAATGGAAACARTGCACTCTGGAAATGCATGCCTGAAAGAGGATGTATTACTGTAAGAGTTGAATGTCCAATTCTGCTGTAATCCAGCACCAAATGTCAAACCTGATTGATTATCAACAGCTGGAATTTAATCAATTCCACATTGATGTGACCTTTTTCCTGTTCACTTAGGTTTGTTCAGATTTAAAATATTCTAGCAGCCAATTGCCTTACACATTCACAAAAACCCATTAAAAGTTTTTAAAGATCATCTAGTAGAATGAACAAAATTCTCATCCAGGAATGACAATTAAAATTCAGTGTAATGCATTAACAATATTAGATTATAGAGAGAGAGATTTCTATWAAAGCTCTTTCAGGTGAACTTAAGATGATATTAAAAGGTCATTTAAATTGATTGAGAGCTACATCGCACCATTACTGTTAATGATACAACAATGACGATCTCTAATAGCATGCACACTACTTATTTTAAACCAATAGAAAGAAAACTTCTTGTTACCCATTGCATTCTCATGAGAATGCTAAAATTCTCAGTATTATTAGTTTAAAATGTTTTCAAAAAATCTTGGAAATGTCTCTATGTAAAGAGTTGTTTAAACTACTAAGGAGAAAATAGGGAATCCTAGAAAGCATTGCAAATGGATAGAAGTTAGATATGCAAATATAAAGGTATAGCACATTTTCCTCCATTCCTGACACCAACAAATTCAAACCTGAATACTAAAACACTGAAAAGGCTTGTTAGATGAGTGCTGGACATAAACTAGCACAAAAGAAAAAACACACTATGTTCCAAACATGTTGTGTGTGCTGCTTCTGTAGGGAAAGATTGCTTTTCCTTTTTGGCTCATGAAGATTAAAAAATCCTGGAATGTGGCAGTAGCAAAAACCCAGCTGAATCCAGGTACACCATCTATCTGAGGCATTCTGTAGATCTTCAKATGCACTCAATAAGATATCACAGCAATCTTTCCTCATGTAATTTGAATCTGCTTGTAGCAGGGTGAAATTTCCTCAGACTGTCATTGGCAGATACAGCTGCACCACCAAAACTTCCCTCAACATGGTATGGTTTTTGTTTAGGTTTCCTCCATTATCTTGAATAATGTGGTTGTGGTGTTGCCGATTGCTCAGAAGAGACAGAAATCTGGTAGGATTCAGTACACAAATAAAACTTTTCAAAGGGAGACTGATGCAGGAGAGGGATTCAAGGAGTGTGAACTGTGCTTAGCACCTGCTCCAGAACACACCTTAGTGCCACTGACAGCACAGGGTTGGCATGTCCATGCCCATTGATTTCTTGGTCTAATGAAGCCTTAAGGTCTTGAGCATTTTTTCCTCCCAGAGTCCAAGCCACAAAAGCCTCAATCTGTTCAAATGAAATTTAAGTCCCACATACTCTGGCTAAAATTAAAGGCTTTGATTTCTTGATGCTGCAAAGAGGGAAGCAGTCCTTTTATTCAAACATCTTAGTAGGACTTGAGGCACCCTGGCAGATCCAGGTTCTGTATAAAGCACTCCCAAAGGTCAGCATCTGTCAATTCCCAACAAGGTATTTTGTAACATAAATGGTAATACAAAAAATACCAACTAGAGAGAGCTGAGCCAGCATTTCTGGAGTTGCCAGCCACTCTTCTGGGTACATGGCAAAACAGCTGCAGCAGAGGTGCAGAGAAAACCATGTGTGGGTAGTACCTGAGAGGCATCAGACCTCCTGAGTGTGACCTCCACCCAGCTTAACTGAGCACACATACACACAGCAATGCCTACACTGCATAACCAGTGAGAGTGGCTGCAGAGGCTCCCACTGCACAGCATGCTGAAGTCATTCCTTGTGCTCTAGCTTCCCAGTCTGGGGTGCAGAAGCCAGGAATAGGCACAGGATTTTCARTGTTGTTCAGTTATACTCATCCATGCTGTATTCACATTATGCTTYCCTTTAACCAGCCACTGATGCTGAAAAACATTTTTAACATCTCRGTTAGGTAAGTCAGTGCCTGTGAATAGGCCTCACAGACACATCTGGAGATCTTTTTTCTGTCCCAGTTTATGTCAGGACCAGAAGAGAGAAGCTCTCCCTACATAGCATGGGCAGTACTCTGAAAAGAAGAACTGCATCCAGAAATGGAAGGGTAGTCCACTCTCCACATTCAACCAGTCTTTGGTCTTTTTGCCAAGGCTGCAGGCAGCTACATCAATGAGTCTCGGTCATTTTCCTCATGCAGCCACTTCTCCATTAGGATTTGGACAAAGACCAACTCARTGCTTGTAATTATTTCTTACATATGGCCTGTTTCTTCACAGAACACTGAAGCCATTGATATGGGAAAGGATTTGTACAATCCAGCCCTCAGTTGTCCAGAAGAAAAATGTCTTCTTATGAGGGCTGCAGTCCAAACCAGAAGGAACACATAGGACTGTCAGCACTGAGAGGAAACCCAGGGATGTGCAAAGGATTAGAGGCTACCAGCAGAGGTTCTGCTTTTACTACACTGGGTTGAAACCGAGGTATTTAGAACAACATATCACAAAATTAAAGTAACATGTAGGAATGAGCATGGAAAAGAAGACAAGGGAAGCAGAAGTACAGACAGAAGTGAGACCAGTGAGCAGGAACCAAGACCCTCCTAAAGGCATGCTAAGGAAGAGTCAGAGGAAGATGAAGTCAGAAAGCAAAGGAGAACAAGACTACTGAGGCTTTCTCTTGTATATTTTATGAATGATATCAAATTAGTATCAGAAATGCATTTTAAAACCAGTAATGTGCAACTACTAATGCAAACACAAGAAAGAAATGCTGAGCCATTGAAAGGGTCTTTAATTAAAGCCTTAAAAAAACACAACACATTTACCACAACTTAAAGAAAAACATATGAGAAAGAAAGAATGTAATTTAAGGTATTTCCCTTATTAAGGCTGGTAGCTCAACTCTGAACAAGTTGCTTGTAGTGTGACCTAGGAATAAATGAAACATGTATTACGTAATCCAACTTTTCTAAGATTCTAGCACAGGTGCTACTTCATCAGCTGAAGTTGTGTTACTCTAGAGTTCACAACTAGATGCACCTTCCTGTGATATGAGCCAAAAATCACAAATAACTTGTTCTGCAGCATCTGATCCCAAATCAGCTTCGTTCTCTAATGCAAAGGAACACTTCTGCGCTGTCAGCATCACCATTTTTATCTACTGTAGGGGCAATATTGCATCTTCCCCAGACTTAAAAGCCCCCTTTCTCCCCAGTGTGAACCAAAACAGCMGAGCAGGGCTTGGTGCTGCTGTGGATTCAGAGCTGTGAAGGGGTTCCAGAYGCAGGGCTTTGTCTCACTGCAGGTACAGCTCTGTAGCACTGCAGAAGCCTCATGCAGTGGCTCTCATGCCCTTATCTGTAGGATTTCCCAGCATTATTATAGAGGTTATGCARCTCCACACTAGAGCTGGGTCTGATTTCAGGGTCAGTGATAATACAAAGTCTTCAAAAGCCAAGCACAATGAGTGCAATGACTATTTTTGAGAGCTGAGTTCARTGCAGTTTGTGATAAATCTCCCATCACCTTGAGAGTTTCTCCCTACAGAAGAAGCGAGCACAGGACACTTTATGTTCAACAGAATGACACTTAAATTAACTGTAACTTCAGAAACATTTTAAGTTATCATGTCAATCTTTTGTAAGTTAAGAACAATTTATTTTAGTTCTCAACAAGTAGCCAAAGCTGAATAATATTCCAAACAACAAATAYTGTTTGTAAATCAAAGGATTGCTACCAAATATAAAAATTAGACCTCTACCATAAAAAAGCAACTCAGACGACTTGCCAAACTGTCAGGCTATTTACAAAATGTTTATAAGCTTTAAATGGTAGAAAATATAAAAGTATGAAGTCCTCCACAGGCCACAGCACTTAGCTTAAATTTATGGTTGARTTGCCCTCCCTCCCTAATAAAAGTACTAATTTGGACATTGCATTCCACTGTCTATCGTTAATTTACAACAGTGACTAACGATATCACTACATAAAAACTATTCAACATATTAGTGCACAAGAATTCACTGAGTCTGAGTCTTTCAGCACCATGTTATTGCCAAAAAGCACAGCAAAAGTAAAATAACTTACACATAACTAAAAGCAACAATGAAATAYATGGGCTATACTTCTTTGAACTAATTTTTGTAGTTGGACATTTCTTTTTCATCATATGTTATTAGGCTATCCTGAGCTTTCATTTCTTCTGAAGAGAGAGTTCAGAAAAATACCTGGAGGAGTATTACAGTAATACCTGCTGAACAGYAAGCAAGCCAAAGATGAGGACACACCTGCTGAAATTAGGCGATCCAAAGAGTCAAGGGAAGGGCAATGAAATTCAGTCAGACATTCTGGATTCAGAAGTTTAAAATATATTGAAAACTAYATTGGGAAAAATATAACCAATTAGAGGAATAAATGAGATTTCATCTGATTGAAATATTTCAAACAAGTTGGGAATAGCCACAGTGTAAGCAGGTATGTTAACAGAAYGGAGAGACTGCCTCAGGGATAAACATTATAATTGTTACTCGGAAGGACTGTGATTGATTAGAAATGTAACTATARTACAGAAAGTCAGAAAGGGAAGTAAAGCAAGGGTTTTGCTTTAAGGTTTTTGCTTTTTCTTGTATTACGAGCTACAGCAAAATGAGCATTCCTCTTGCAAACAGATTTAACAGCCTGAAGGCATTCTGACTTTCAAAATCAYTCAAGCCCTTATGAAACAGAAGCAGCACCAGGTGGGTGTTCCAACTCCATCACAGTGAGCACTAACACTTCCATCACTGTGCAACTATTCAATTCAATATTGTCGTGAGACCACAGTAAGAGGCTCCACTGGGACTCTGCTCTCAATGAGAAAGATATAATGGCAGGAATGCAGAAAATTAAAAGCTTTTGACTTTGCCCTGTGTCCTGCTTCCTCTAATTGTGGCTACTTGATGACCAGCTTACACTCAATCATTGMTTCCCTGCACGCATTTGTACCTTACTCATGCTCTGCACACCCAAAAACTTTTCCATTTTTTGTCTGCAGAAAAAAGTGCCTTGTATTAAAAAGAAACAAAACAACAAAACAAAACAAATAAACGAACAAAGACAAATAATTATAGAGGGAAAATTACATCCCTGTTATCTTTTCAACATTACAGTATGTGGTTCTGTATTTAGATACCCATCTAATGTTCAGAAGATTTGTTTTTCCTTAAAACCCAAAACCTTCGACTCAGCTGAGGGGGAATTGCACTCTGAAAAACTGTCTCTGTCAATTACTAAGAAAGTCTGCATCATTAAGACACACCAAGCTCTTACTATTTAGGACCATGAAATAAGGTAAGGTGAACTGGGGTCTCAGTGCTTGCCTGTTCACTTGAGTAGACTACTCTGTCACAGTACTGAATGTTCTTTACTATTAGTATTTTGTGCTACTGTATGAATTTGGGAGTGAAAATACTAAGCAAAATGTCAAAAGTGAATCTCAAGTTCAAACAAATACTGAGGTTAAGGTTTAACTGGATGAAAGCAGATATGAGATACTGTCTTTGAAGTGGGGAAAAAAGCTCATATGAATCTTAYCAAACCCTCATCCATCCACCAGCTAAAATGATTCATTCCTAAGACAACAGGACATGGAGTAATTTTCACCTTTGTCTTGGATTACCTTCATTTTCAAGAAAGGGGATTCAGAGTAATCTTTCCAAGTAGTACCAGCATAATGAGAAACACGCAACCTCTCTGTAAGAAACCCTTTAACATCTACAGRAATCTTAACACATAGTTGCTGGTGTCCATGAAAAGAGGGCACTTAGCTCATATCCCTTCTCTCAAGGAAAGAGGTTTCTCAGAAGTTTACTCAGCACATAAAAAGTGTCTGTCAGTAGGTCCTCCAACGACGGTAAAAAGTGCACAGCAGGAAAAGAAGTTTAGTATGGCATTTCTGCACTGCAGCTCTACTGGATACAGAAACACTGAATAAAGATATCCTCAAAATGAGAACCATTCCAGCCATGGGAGGAACAAGAGTATCAGAACACCATGTAAGACAAGATGTAAAATAAGTTACAATTCAATCCCCAGCAAAAATGGCAGCTAAGTCTCACAGAGAAATACTTTCTTAGTTATCACTCACCTAGCTGTCAACTAAATTCAAGGTCTACTCAGAAAATCCTGTCCTATATAATCAGTCAATAAACAATTACTGCAGTCCAAATATATACATGCCTGTGTACACATATATTTTGCAGGGCCCACACATATATTTGTAAACATGTGTTTTCATGTGGTGTGAACTTGCACAGTGTAAATGACTTCACTGGATCAGCACCTAATTATGGCAGCTGAGAATCCATCCCAGTGTCTTAAAAACAGATACAGAGGCTTCACTCTTAGCTACTTGCCTACCACTTGCAGGGGAAATATGGGTGTTCTTGTTACTGTCTCATTACTAACTAAAATTACACTGGTTTTGCTGTCCCTTTCCTTTTAGACCACCTTATCAGTACTTTTCTGYCTATCTTGAAGATCTTGCTGGATGACAGAGAAACCAGAAGGACCCCTGAGGCAAAAGCAGACTCCAAACACTATTTTCAAAATGTGTGCATGCACAGAGATCACAAAGCCTCTCTCTCTCTCTCTGAGCTCATGGAAAAGGGCAATATTAAACAGAAGACAGAGCTTGACTTTCAACTAAGAGGTACCCTCATGTCACTTCAAATTAATGAGTTACAGTGTCTGTGCAAGAAAGTGCACCATCACTACACCAGCGTGATCCCAGTGGCAAGAACCCTCATTGTCCAAATTCCTAAAGGAAAATAATCACTTTATACAGTATATAGTCAACTTGGTAAAAAAAAAATACAGAACATAAACGAGCCAAAAAAAGCTGTGATGTCAGGAAGTAAAAATCATCAGTCTATGCCAACTGCAAAGCATATGCACAAATGCAAWAAATGATCACACCTCACCCCATCCATAGCTCAGGCACTTACCTGCCCCAGATCCAAGGTGACATTGACCTCGTTGTACTTCAAGCCCATGGAAAGAGGGGGGCTTTGCCACCAGCGCTCGGTGCCATCGATGGCATTGGTTATTGGGTGAGCTTTGCTGGGGTCTGCAGCATTGCAGTAATCACAGAACTGGCCCTGAAACACAACCAATCACAAACATGGGCTCAGCAACATCTTACACATTGATGACACATGTGGAGTCATGTTAATGGAGATTCTGAAGTAGAGTGTTGTCTAAAAAATGTGGGTAAATTTTGTTCCTTTATATACYGTAATTTTTAATGTCTAAATTATTCCCCTGGTAATTAAATTACACACTGAAACACACTAATTTTTATATTACAAACTAAAACTTCAGAAATTTCAATAAGGGAACTACAGTAAACTTTTATTAACTTATTGAAACTTTGGTGAAATCACCTGTATTACTTCTACAGTGGTGTCTGCGTGAAATCTATAGAAAATCAGTGAAATAAAGATTCTTAGAACTGGATTAGGAACCACAAAATTTATCCTCAATTCTTCTAAAACACCATGAAACATCCACATATGCACATAGTCGGGTATAAATAAAACTATAACAAAAAAGCTCTTTTACTTGGCTATAAGTTTGGCTTTCTAATTTTGTAACACTGTTTTCTTCTTTTTTTTTTGTTCTAAATCAGTTTTCTAAACAATACGTGCTCGTGGAACAGACTGTTCCCTTTAAGCTTCCCTTTAAAAATGCCATTGTATCTTCATTTGAAGAAGTTACTGCCCAATTTCCAGTCCACAACTAATGCCACAATCCAGAGATGCCCTTTGAGACTCTTTTAAGCCCTTTGTACAATAATGATGAATAAGCTTCAGGAACATTAATTGTCTTTTGAGTTCATATCTTGGCTTGCCCCACAAGATATTTTTATCTCCAAGAAAATACATTTTACARTCTACTAAGATTAGTGCTGAACTGCTGAAATTAGTTATTAAGGGATCTTTTCAGTGTCCCATTCACTTCTTAYTCCAATCACTAGGTGGAGATAATCAGTGAAAATGCTGAACTGCGCCAGCTGCAGATCTTTGTAGAAAAGTAACATATTCATTGAATGGCASTACACCCCCCATGGCTGCTTCAGTAGGACAGTTACTTAATCCATCAGTGAACAAGCTGCTGACACTGTGTTAGACCCCTGTTTAAAATAAAGGGAATGGGGCGAACATTACCTTATCAACTAAGCATATGTTACCATCAAAAGCACATGGCAAATCTTTTATTGCTTCCACAATCCACACTGCCTGGCRTGAAGCACATTCCTGCTCTTTAAGAATTAACAGACTCCTATCTAAGTGCCATTGCTTTGTTTGTCACTGCTGTCAAACTAACCAGCGCAAAGTAACTGGAGCAATCATACTTGCCTGCTTTTTACAGAGAAGTAACAGAAGAGCTCTCACACTCTTGCTGGGTGCAGTCTTGCAAGCTTGGTGAGTTTAAGACGCTTAGCAGAATTTATTTAACATCTACCCTAGTTACTAACATCAATTTCCCATTGTATGAATATACCATCCAGTGCCTTTCAAATATGAAACACAGATGTTCACTGAATTGAATATTTCTGCAGTATCAATAGGAGTAATTTCAGCATCTGCACCCAGCAATAGTTCCATGCTCATCCTCCTCTTCAAGAAAGCTCAGAACACGATGCAGTTTCCAGAAGACAAGGCTACCATTAGCTGTTCTGATTCAGCCCATGCCAAACTGGCAGGGGGTTAAATCCTGACAATTCAAAGAGACCAAATACTCACATACACAAGTTGGTTAACTACAGCTGGGGTCATGTTATAACACGATTCTCTTAGAGAAGATGGTTTGGCTGACTTTAATGCAAATGCAAACTATAATATGCCAGGACTCTGTCTGATTCAGGTGGTTTGCTGCAGCAGATATACATCAGCCCGTGCTAGCTACAGGCAACACTGCCAATTTCTGCAGTGACAACAAAGAACATCATGTCACTATCTGCAAAAATCCATACCCTGAGAAATCAATCCATGCCATCCACTGGCAGCTGCAGTTACTACCACATCAGAACATCCTCCCTGATAAATGCATACCTGAGTTCTGACATATATGTTACAATAGGRCAAGCTTCCCTAAATAGCTTTATAATGGGCTTAAAACATAGTCTTTAGATCTAAATTACATTCACAAYGATCAGGCTGGAAGTACACAGGAAACAGTTTCTGTTACAGCAGTTTCAGCTCTGATCTGGAAACAACCTCAAAGAAAGGCTGAATTAGAAGAAAACAGTGGGGAGTATTAAACACAAGAGTTTAATTTACATGCACTTATGTGATTTCAGTATACCAGAGCACTTGATCTGAACTCAAGATACCATCTTTCTCTTTTTGGGCACGTAATTCAAAGAATTTCATTCCAACAGCTGGAGTTTCAGTTATTTAAATCACATTCCAGCAACCCTGCCAACTAGGCAGCAAAACAAAAACGAAAGAAAAAGAATTATTGGACAGAGCAGCCTTCCTTCCTTCTCACTGGCAGCATCTCAGGCACATCGTGCTCAGCCTGGCTGCTACAGAGCACGTCTCCATTCCAATAGACTGGGCCTTGAAACTTGGTTTGATTTTGGCTGCAGTTCATCAGACAGGCAGGTGTGCATTTGCTGGTGACCTTGTTACCCTCCTTTCCCCTGCTTCTGCTGAGCAGAGGAGAGACCTGGAACTGCATGAAAGAGTTTGCTGAAATACTCTAGTGYGGACTAGGGACACACAGGGATGAAAATGTCTTGCCTGTAAGTGATAGAAAGTGACAACAATGAAGGATTTGTTCACTATTTCATTCCTAGCAGCTCTGTGCCCACTGGCAGGGCRGGACAGGTATGCAGTTAGATTTTAACTCACGCCCGCACAGCACTGTGGACAGAYTGGCAGGCAAAACCAGGCATGCCACTTATCTATCAGCTGCTGAAATATTTTATACTGTTGTGCMTATCTTCATTCAACACTGTTCTTATTAAGTCATTGTCCCATATGCCAGTGTGCTACATAAGGGAAATCCACCTCTTTCCACTGCGTATGTCCAGGACTGCCTTAAGAGCCTTGGCTGACCTGCCCACAAAGGGACTGGCCACCCCGCTGACCACCCTTAAACAACATCCAAATGCTCTTTCTGAATTTGCTGGATATTACAAGCTTCATTAAAAGATACATCACTAAATAACAAGCTGAATGGGAACAACCAATGGCAGAGGAATGGAAATAATGCTGGGGCTGTTCTTCCTCCTTGCCTTATTTTCATACAGCACTGGCAACAGAGCTGCCTGCTCCCTTTGCCAGAATGAGGATCACATTCTGCACCTCCTTTCCAATTTCCCTATTCATAGAGCAATTCCTGCAATCCATCATWGTAGAAAGTCCAAAGGAGAGTGACTCAAGTGYGTGGKATCACTTGAACTTGAGCCAGCACATCACAGTGGCTATTACACCTATCACTTTGTRAAAGCCACCTGACCTTCCCTCAAGRCTCTCAAGAAACAACACTTRATTTTAAAATTMATTTGCTGATTTTAAATCCTTCTATGTAAGCTCATGTTCTGTAAAAGTTTAATGTAATTCTCTCAAATTTTCCACAAAAGAAGAAATTCTCTTATTTACAGCATCTTTGAACTTGGGAGGTGAAGTGGCTTGAGAATATACACACTGTGCATTTTCCACATCTGGATTTCCCTGGCCTTTTGAAAGACTTTCCAGCTCTTCTTGAACCACAACAACTACTGGTAAACCAGAAAGCATTCATGTTATGTATCTCAATGGGGCTTTGTTGCAACTGGGAAGAGATGCTGTGGTATCTGTGCTTACACAAGCACTCTGACAGGCACAGCACGCTYCCTCCTGCCAGGGCTGAGCTATCAGCAGTCCTTCTGGGCACTTCAATCAGTCAGGAACCATAACAGCCCTCTAACCTAGGACCTGCAAGTCAAACATTTAAGAAGAAGAATTCCCCCTTTCTAGCCTCCCTCTTCCTTTACACAGCAAACTCTCATTTCTGATTGAGTGTTAGTATACAAAGGGAACAACTAYAAAAACCATCAATGGCAACACACAGGCTTTGTTCCGCTTGCTTGACAAGTTTGTCTGAKGTTTGCTTTGGCTGATTTTTATTACCCTGTGATTTCTGATATTTCAAGGCATGTCGGTTTGACATTTCACTGCAGCAGTGGGCTGCAGCGAGTTGCTGAGAGATTGCTGGGTTTACAATTCACCTGGTGGCACGGTTGTTTCAGGCAACTTTAAACATGGGCATGGAAGGACGGGTCCCTACACTTCAGAACCAAGCGGTTTCCTGATCATCACAAGCTTTTTTGCAAGCTCAGTTTAAGCATGTAATACCTGTCTCCCAGTTTCCCTTTTACTAGAACTGTATATGACTCAGCCTGTAAGCATCTCCAAAGTACTTTGAGCTTTTTTTATGACTGAAAGCACCACAGAGATAGAAGGCAATATAAAGAGAGAGAGAGAGATAAAAATATTTCATTGTGAGGCAGGGAGTTATGACAGAGGGAAGTACAGAGCAAAGCTGGCTGTGGCTGACCAATGAACTGTGAGGGCAGGCTGCATGATGGTGCACGCTTCCTTCTGGCACATGGCAAGGAATACACATGCTGCACCTTCTTAGTCCTCACCCTCTCATCCATTAAAAAAATGAGAACAACTCTGTTCTCCATTGCAAACCCTTCTGAAACCATTTCTTAAGGGTTATTTCTCTATTAAACACACAAACAKCTCATAAGACTTTGAAGCACTAGCTCTTCTTCCAAGATGCAAAAAATTTACTTGTATGCTTCCTGTATTGCCTGAAGTCAGACAGTGCACCTTTAAGCTYTCAAAATCACTTTCAAATTGCAGTTTCTTTCTTGTTCTCCTCCCACCAAGAGAGAATACAATTAAAATAACTTTGAAAGGTCTGAGATTTCAGGGAAGTCCCTTCTTTTAACAAAGCTCCGATCAAACAGATACCAAGCATCTATCGCAGTAGAACAGTTTGGTGCATTTGTTACTCCTTCCTTATCCTCGAACGAATGTGTAAATACATGYTTCTTCTAAAGGAAAGATGTATTTCCCCTAATCCTTTTCCAGAAGTTTTGCAGTTTATTGTTATCTTTCTTGTGACTGGCACAAAACGCGTGTAGTAATCTTGTGCTGTGCTAGGAAAGAACAGCATGATCCTCGCTGCCCTCCGCGTTTATACTCCCTGTCAGAGTCCCAAGGAGCCTCTGGCTTCCTCCCACAAGGCACAAACCATAAGCCTCACATTTAGTGCTTCTAAAATACCACAAAATACTTGACTAAAGCCAGTACTCTTCTCCCGCCGCCTGCGGGRRAACGCCCGCTGTCCAGCCAGCAGCWGCCWGTGAAGTCCCKTCCCATCCATTCCCTCAAGYTCGCTGGRGTACCCTCAGCGGCACCTCGCTGCTCACCGCAAACCACGCGCGGAGGCCACAAAACACCACCCTGGGCACYCCCTGAGGCACTTCCAGGTGCCCGCCGGCACGAGCAGCTCGCACACGGCCGGGAGCAGCCCCRTGGCACCGCGGCCCAGGGGCGGTGTGTGGGTGTGTGGCTCCGGGAGGTGCCGGGACACCTGAGGGCAGGTGCTCAGCCAGAGGCGCCGCTGCCCGCTTCCATCCATCCATCCATCCTGCTCGGCGCTTCCCGCCGGTCCAGGCTGCCCTTCCATGCCCGTGGCACACACGCCCAGCCAGGAGGAAACCAGACCGCGCACAGCGGGGTCACCTCAGACCCCCCAAAAAGACACCCACCCCCACCCCGGGGCAGCGGGAGGTGCTGCGCGGGGAGCGGGGCCCGGCCGCCCGGTTACCTGGATGGCGCGTCCCAGCGGGGCGGCGGCCGGGCCCCCCACCAGCTTGCAGAAGAGCTGCGGCCGCCCGCCGCCGCCTGCCGCCGCCTCCCCGCAGGTGGCCGTGGCCCAAATGCGGGCGGCCGCCGCCAGGTTGAAGTAGGGCGGGTAGAGGCTGAGCCCCGTCCCTCGGGAGGCGCCGGGGTCCGGCTGCGCGGCGCTGAGGGCGAGGAGCGGCGACAGCAGCGCCCAGAGCAGCGGCGAGCCCGGCGGCGCGGCCATCCTGCGCCGGGCTCTGCCCTCGCCGCCCCGGGGCGGCCCTGCCGCGGCGCTGGGCGGGCGGGAGCGGGCCAGGAGAGAGAACGGCAGCTGAGAAAGAGCAGGAGCAGGCTGGGGGCTGCCTGCACCTCTCTCTCTCACGCCCTGCCTGCGCTGCGCGGTGCGGGCTGGGGCGGGACGAGGCGCTGGACGGGGCGGGACGGGGGAAGGGTCTCGGGGCTGGCGGGGTTGCCCCAGGTGTATGCCCAGTTCCCCGGGCACGGCCGGAGGTGCCGCTCCCCGCTCTCTGAGCCTCCTCTTCCCCGGTAAGTGCTCGGGGTCGGTATTTTTGACATACTCTGAAGAAGTCTCAGAGCGTGCCACCCTCAAAATCTGCCCACAGCACGTTATATTGCGGATGCCCTATTCCTGGTAGTGTTCAAGGCCACGCTGGATGGGGCTCTGGTCTAGAGGGAGGTGACCCTGCCCAGGACAGGGGCGTTGGAAAACTAGATGATCATTAAGGTACCTTCCAACCCAAACCATTCTATGGTTCTCTAATAACCCCTGACCTGTCATGTCACATACAGGGAGTAAAGTTAAAGTGTCCAAGCTTTCTCCACGAGCAGAGACATCCCCACACAAGGTACACCCTGCTGCTCTCTGCAGGTYCTTAGGAAGACTCCGTGGGACTGTGCTGCAGAAATTGCAGCTCCTCTTGCCATTTGCAGTGCTCTGAGACTGCTGGAAACGGTGCAACCTGGATCACCCTCCTGCAATGCACAGCCAGGGCTCGCAGCTCCTTGTGAAATGGATGTTCCTGCTCATCCCGGGCAGACAATGARTCTCCTGTCTTTTTTAAACTATTTGGCACAGACTTTGGATTACACAGGAGCTGGGGGGGCGAGTGGGAAGGTTGGGGRGAGAGAAGGAGGCCTAAGAACCATGTCATCTGTATCAGGATTTGCACTGAATAATGGCATTGCTATCCTAARTTTCATACCTACTCACATTCCCAATTCTGCACATGCTCACACATCCAGTGTTCATTCCTCTAAACAAAATTTGAAGGATTCARACAAAAGATATGGGTAGACACAAATGCTTAAAATATTTGAGGAGTGATTCATGTGAGTTGCAAAGCATTTCATAACTTTATGAAAGCTTTGCTACATGCCACTCWGCAGTGGCTAGAGAGATCCCTGGTGTACTGTTTCAGGAAGCATCAGCAGCAAGCTACTGATTTTGCCTACAAGAAAATCTCACCACCCYTGCTTTTGGCTATGGCTTTAGCACACCATAGAGATGTATCTGTGGGAGACAATTTTTCAGTCCTCCATAATAAAAGTTGACTTTCATAAATGTAGCGTGCTGTCAATTCACATGTATCGGATTTCATAAATGCTTTCGGCTTCTAGAGCGCCTTAAAAATATTCCCCTTTTCYAACTGTGACCTTTTACTGCATATGTACATCATTTCACTTCATCAAATAGATTGCACTCCGTAAGAAATGTGARAGGTTTGAATACAAACAAATATTCCATTAAGCAAAATGCCACTGGTCATTTCAAACTATTAATTGAAAAATGGTTAAATTCCAAGTATATCCTGGAGTATATMAGTTTTTACAAATGGAAGTCTGGAATTATCTGATGGAAGTTAAGAACAAGCAAGCTCTTACAAAGGCCTGCCCACTTTTTTKGGTGGTTCAGGTAAGGAACCTAGCTTCAAGAGATCCTTTGCAATCTCACTTTGAAGAGAAGATTCTTGTGAGCTGTTTGGTGGGCTGCTCACGAGAGATGTCCATACTCAAACAGAGAGTATTAATTTATTGGTAAGCACCATATGAGAAAACATCTTACATGAGCAAGAAYCTAATAGTTTGGTAAAATAATGGCATGTTCTTGGATCTAGTTTCCTAAAAATTAAAAACAGGAATGAAACTTCGAAAACATTCACAAAATTAGCCTACCAGATAGAAAATGAAAGAGAGAAATTCTCCTGGTTTTTCCCTCATAAAATAGTGTGCATTTTCCTTAATGGATACCTAGATTTAAAAACATTTTATTTGCCTTCTAGGTGGTTTTTCTATCCTTTTGTAAATCACTTATTCCAATCAAGGGTTTTTTTCAGATTCAGTGTATTTTCTAGAAAGAGAGATCAAAGTATCACCTTTTAGATTTTCTTGAAAAATCTCTAGAGATCTCTCTAAATATGTGGGCAGATATTATGGAAAATGCAATGACATATTTTGCCTTTGACTCAAAGTGGTTGGAAAAATGTTTATGTGGGCRTTCTCAGCACAGGTACTCAATAACTTGATTCCTATAAAAAGTGACCAAAACTTTTATGCAGAGACCCTGGAGCTATGCAAAGCCAGAGATAATAATTTGTGTGAGTAAACAGACAGAGCAGTAGTGAGGGTGTGT
Organism: Alauda arvensis; assembly: GCA_902810485.1. Classification (NCBI taxonomy): domain Eukaryota; kingdom Metazoa; phylum Chordata; class Aves; order Passeriformes; family Alaudidae; genus Alauda; species Alauda arvensis. The sequence continues at coordinate 2,509,517 of CADDXX010000019.1, read as the reverse complement.
ATATGGAGCTGATGATAACAGCATGGCCTGTCACTRGCAGATGGAAAACTGAAATTCTTCTGTGACTTCACTGAGTTYTGGCTCACCTTAACTAATGTAGARCTTCATCCTCTAAAAAGGTCACTATCARTAATTCATGGAATAATACTTCATYTTCCCCACAYGTCATCCTTTTTTGTAATTACAGGTTCCAGAAACACAGGTAAGAATTTCTTAGCTGACAGCTCTCTGCAATCAGCAGCATTTATGAGACAGTGCCCCTCTGCAGAAARCACTCTTCTCCAGCTATCTGCCCTTTTTTCTCCCAGTAAAGCCTTTCCTCCTTTTTCCTTCAGCCTTTATAAGGTTTGCTTTCCTTATTTCTTCCTRTCTGCAAGAAGTAAACTTTGTTAGTTGACTGATGCTGAGCACTTTATTGAATAAATGTAGGCAATTGAAAATGTTACTGGGTCTGTACTATTATAACATAAGCAGATTACATTACATTATTAGGCATTTATGCTACTATGAATATAGATCATTCTTTCTATTTTAAAATATGTTCATTAAAAAATTTCAAGTCGAGAGTATTTGTTGAAAATCAACCTTGTTGATACAACTTCTGTTTCACTCTCTTATTGATATGTGCAGTACAGCATATGTCATCTCATACTGCTGTTTCATATATGTTATGTTATAAACCTCCAGTGAAAACAAAACCATCAATAGATAGTTCCCACTGAGTAATATTTTTTATTGCTCACTGAGGAAGTAGTGGTAATATTTAGCTCCTACTTTACAATCCCACATTGCCACACGTGACGGTATGGGAATTTGCTCTTTCTTTTTGAGATAATAATGAATCAATATCCTACCAGGTAGCCAGAAAGTCTCTCAGATTAGATAGTCCTGAGTCTCTACTCAGTGACCATTAAATTGTGCATCTTGTTCCCCCATTAATGYTTCCTCTCTGGCATTTATGTTTAAGCCAGTCTTAATAATTTTGAGGAGAGGCTCAATACTTTGCAGGAAGACTCTTCCACAGACTAAATCTTTATCAGGTAAGCACATCTGTAGGCTAGAGTGTAAATACCCAACCAGAAGYTTTCAAGCTCAAATAACAAGCCCTAGTTTTATCACAGAAATAAGGCATTTATCATATCCTGTCATAAATGCTTATGCATGACTAATATTCAGTTTGTGTCTGTATGTAAACTTCCATTAGTTTTAATAACAGCTTTTTGCAGTAAACATAGAGTCAAATAAGGTTATTTGCAAGTACTCTAAAATGGTACAGTGTGCTGGCAAGACCAGTGTCCTCACTGAATATCATTAAATAAGATGCAGTCTTTTTAAGATGATTTTAGTCTCTGCTTCTCTGACACTAGCCTTTTCATCTCTCAAAAATTCATTTAGTATTCGAGGACCCTACCATGTCACTTTGAAAAGAAAAATTATCCTCTTTGTAACTGGAATAGAGGCATACAGAGGCTAGGGCTGAGGTCTAAAWTGGAGTTCTATCAGCAGAAACAGTTTAGATGACTACATTACTTAGTGTAATCCCAAACTCACTTATTCAGAACTGCACTTTTGTTCTGTCCTCTGGTTTGAGTTGATTTTTTCTTGTTTCTTTCACCTGTTTCTTTTTTGATTTACACACTAGGATTATASCATCCTCCTTCATAGACCATCTTTTTCCGAATATCCTTGTGCTATGACTGCTAGGTCTTGTTGTCCATCCAGTTGGAGCCTCTMTTATTGTCTGTCCTGTCTTCTCACATGATTCAGGTATTTCAGCTGATGCTTTTTGAACTTTTTCATARTTAGATGGCTGCATAATGTTGCTGTTCCATGTAACTGGGCTTGTTGCATGGCAGTTTAGTTGCTACCATTTACTTAGCATCMCTCTACAGCCTAATACAAGGTCTGTCTTTCCTTCTGCCAGGCAGCAATGTCATGTACTAAGATTTTCCTGTACAGTTGCTTCCTAAGTTTACTTGACATAGCCTTATAATAGAAAACCACTGTGAATACTCTCAGTTTCTAAGTGCCCTCAAGTTAAATCACAGCATCTGAAGAGCATAGCTCTTATATGTTTTCCTATCTTTTGTCTTTCTTTCCTATCTCTTGTCTTCTTTGAAATGTCTTGGCTACAAAYAACTTACTAGTAAGCACTCATGGCTTGATGGAATTGTGGACCAAGAAACTTTAAAATGGCTTTGTGGCAGGTTGGTATTTCATGCTCTTTCACTGCAGAGAAGTGCTAAGCCAAAAGAGAAGGGAAGGTGAGCGTTTGCTACTTTACAACACTTTCCCCATTCATGGGAAGGCTAATTGCATTTTCCTGAGAAGGGAAATTACATTTTCAAGGCAAAAATATGACCTCTCATCCCTAGCCAGTGTGTAGAACTCATGACAATCCTTCCCAGTTTTGATCTTTTTTATGTTTACTCAGTGAGTATCCTGGRGCTAGGGCAATCCTGGAAGTGAGACACAATTTCTTTGCCATCCAGTTCCAAAAAATAAGTTCAGAGGAACACACTGGGCTATGTAGCTAAAGGTATAGCTAAGACTCCCTAAGCAAACTACACTTCACCATAACTCATGTTAACTACAGAAGCTGATGTATCCTTTTTTTTTCTTGAATAAACTCTCTTATATACAACATTAAAATCCAACCACTTTTTTTGTTATTGTTGTTTTTTAATGGATTTTCTTTTTATTCTCGGCTTCCTGTACTTTTTAATAGAGTTACTCATGGACTTAAAAGTTCAGAAAGAAGAAAACAAGTCTTGGTCATAAAATCTGATGTTTTGTGAAGAAGCACATGGTCCCTTTGGTCAGCACCCGATGAGTTGTCAGTCAAACATCTGGGGAAAACTAAAACGTCAGCTCTTGTATTTTTCACATCCTGTTTTCCTATTTGCTGACATTGGTGCTATTATTGTTACTTTGGCCATCATAATAAGGGAAARCAGCACTCCACAGACTCTCTGCCACAGTACACCAAGCAGCTACTCATGGAAACCACTTCTTTGTAGACTGCTTTTCYTAAGAGGCTTTTTTAGCCATTGGTTAAATTAGATTGGCATTTGAATTTCATATTTTTCTCTGCCARAATTGTCTTTGATCTGATCTCTAATAATAAGACTATTATTAATAAAACTATTAATAAAACTAATAAGTAGGTTTTTTTGGGATCTACTTTCAGAAAGGTTTTTGGTAGTGTTGCTTTTACAAACTGCCTCAGGTTTACTTCAGTCTCAGCCCTAGCCTGACCATAGTCTCATCAAGTTCTTAATTTTTAAATAGAACCTTATGTTTAAATGTGATAGGAAGCCAGACTTTCAGCAGTATAAACTGAGGGGACTCCAGTGCTATATCCGTTTATTCCAGCTGAGGATCAGGCGAAAAAATATAACTGAAAATGCAAACAGATGTAGTTTAAGAATACTGATTTATTTATTTTAATTTTTGTAACTCAGAAAATATTGTAAATTTAATGCAAATCCCTTGTGAAAGTGCTGAAAATTAGGTGGAGAATACTTTTGCTCTGTTTTTTTGAGCACAATTACTGATTTCTGTAACACAGACATAATACGCAACAAAACTTCTCCATGGAAGAGAATTTATAATTATAAGAGTTAAAGCTCTTATAAATCTTTTTATTTTTTTCTCCAGTAATGATTAGTTTCAGTCATGTTAATTACCAGGAGCTTCATTAGAAGATGTGATTGTGCTTGGTAGCCTTACTATGGTATTATTTTGTCATTTGGGTATTTTATCATACAGTTGTATGTGTATGTTCTTTAGCCAAATCCTTTCTTTTCAATTAGTGGACTGATTTTCTGACCAGCAGAGCGTAAGACAGAGAAATTGAACTGACTGAGCTGTAGCCAGTAACTCAATTTTTTTGCCTGGCAAGGCAAGTAGTTTCTCTCTCACATGCATAGAGTTGGCTCTTATTGGACTTGCTTGTGCCATGTCATCCATACCCTCAGCCCAAGGTCTCACTCCTTTCCTTTGAGGAGCTCCACTCTCTCCAATTGAGGACGAAATTAATCTACCAGATCAGTTTTACTGGGTGGGGTGAGCTCTAAGGTCCCAGGGAGGCATTTCAGAGTCTGAACTCTGAAAGTAATGCTCCACAACAACTTCTGTTGTCCTCGGACAAAGCTTTTGGGACAGAGAAGGAATAGCCAAACACACACAGTTCAGCTGGTCAGAATGGTTCATGTGAATGAGATAGAATCTTACACTTCCAGGCTAAATACAGAACAGTTTTGTGATTTCTATGCAGGGCTAATGAGGTGTGTCCCCCTTTAACAAATCTGTTTATTTAGGCTTAGGAGGATAAATAGAGTTTGGCCTGATTTCTTACACTGAGGTTTCTCTATCTTTGTAAATGTACACAAATCTTCCATTCACAAGAAGTTAGTTTTATTCTGTGGGGAAAAAAAATAGCAAGCCTTGGATAATCTGCTGTTTTATCTACCTGTAGCAGCATATGGAATACATTATGCATTGTTCTCACACTCATGTGACATGTGTGTTTTCAGAGCCACAGCACTTCTCACAGTAAAGTTAYATACAATAATATACAAACAGTGGCTGGGAAAAATGGTATGATATTATTTGAYTTGAATATGCCTTTCTGTTTAGAGAACTTCACTAGTCATGAWGTTTAGATTGTTCATGGACTCAGGCAGCCAGTTTCATTTATGTGCACTACTATCCATTAACATTTAAGTGCCAGGTATAGGGTTAGAAAGAYTGCAAACTTGAACACAGGCTCACAGGCTTCTCTCAGGCTGAGCAGATGGAAAATAGGTAAACAATTCATTTCAGACTGAGTCATAAAATCAGCATAYACAAAGGATAAGCAGGGAAAGCAAAAGGAAATGACAGATCAAGAAAACATACAGTCACAACCTGTACACACTGTCTTAAAGCAATATAACTTGAAGACAGCAGAATTCCAAGACTGGGAGGAGAAGGATAAAAAAAAATTTGAGCGTGATGTGTCTGTACAGATGCTAACATAGAGATATTTAAGTTGGGCTGTTTGAAGGTTGGAAGGCATTTGCACTTAAGATGGCATGCTGGTGCTTATACTGGACTAGAAAGTGGTAGTTGTCATCCTTTCATTGATTTCCATGACCTGTCTCTTCATATCTGTGACAAAAGTCATCAATTTGCTGTGAACAAATGGAGAAGAGGAAGGAAAAGAGCAAACTTAYTGAAAAATTCAAGTGGCAATTTGTGGAATTTGTTCTCTACTACTTAYTCAAGTGCAATGCTCACTTCTCTCTGATTGCCTGGTCATTAGCCCAGGCACCAGATCACAGGTTCATGTGAAGGAAGTTAATAACTCTTGTGGTCCCCAGCAGCTACATGTCCTTACACCAGCTTATACCAGCAAATTTGATAGGAAGSTGGATTTCATAGGAGGCCTCAGCAAAAAGACCGTGTAGTAAAGAGAAAGATTCAAGGCAAGAGTTCCCTTGAAGGATGAATGAATACAGTTAGCAACATGTTGGGTAAGCTATTTCTATTAATAGATAAACTTCTCTGATTTCAGGTCCAGTTTTGTAAATCCCACATTCTATTTTTAAAAGGTTTATGGRACACATAAATACTTTGTACAGTTTTCCTGATAAGTCTGCAAGATTTATTTGAAAAGTAACTTTTACTGTTTCTAATATTATCCCTACTCATTTCCAGGACTACCTTCCAAAATAAAGAGTWACTCAAAATACTTTCTTCATGTACTAGTTTCTGTAAAATAGACCTGTATTTTTTTAATGTTATGGAAATAAGGAACAGGCCACGTAGCTATTTCTTCTACARTTTAGCAAGGGAAGGATTAATGGAAATGGTAGACCAGATGGAAAATCTTTTTGTTTATGGACTGTTTTATCAAAGTTATTGCTGATGATTTAAATGCATTTTCTTCAACATGAAGAATTTAAATTAGCAATCAAAAAAAAAAAAAGGTGCAATATACAGCTTGAAGACTGTAATGTTCCTGATAATTGCAAAATTGAAGTCAATCTATTAGCTTAGTTTTCCTTAAATTTTGCAATATTCCATCTTCAAATTAAGGTAGGTCCTACAACAAAGAAATCAACAAAACCAGGTCATACTCCTTAAAGAATCACATAAAAGTGTTTCCTAAATCCTGAAATCAGGCTCATAACACAGGGTGCAAATGTACTGAAAAGACATGACAGCATGTTATTRACCTGATGCAATCCTATGAATTAATCCTTGGAGTTGTCACTGTGTGATAGGATGTACTGATTTCAGTGTCTCARTAGCAGATTTCCCCAAAGCTATGTTATTGAAATTTTTGTCTATGGAGAAAGAATAAGATTTTTGGCTTGAAATGAGCAACACTTTTTTGTTCATAAAGAGAAAATGTAGGGGATTAGATACCACCTCAGCAGCAAGGCTGCGTGTATTTCTGTGCATTTTCATAGTGACACATTCATGGATCTCTTCTGGTGTTTTCCTGCTTTAAAACTACTTGTGCACACCAGGRAAGGCTGGAAGTAAAATACCAGTTTGCTGAATTAATTTAGAAATGCCTCTCAGATCTGTCACTATTCCTCTTTTTTATCAAAAAACAGTCTGAATAGTAGTAATACATTGCATTCAAATTAATATCCACCTCATGATGTCCTAGCATTTTGTGTGCAAACTTTGGCCAAGTACATAAGCAATACTCAATCTGAGACATGCAGGAGGTTTTCTCTGTGGCTGTTCCAGCATTTCAACATGAGATGAGCAGTGCCACTCTCATTGAAAGAAGCAAACCCAGTTACTCAGCCCTAAGTGCTGTGAAGGAGCCAAAGGGCATCAAACCAAGAAGCAGTCAAGGATTCGTTTTGGACTGAATATTCCTAGGTGGTTTGCCTGCTGGATTAGGAATGATTAATACTCCCAGGCAGAGGATGGGCAAGCCCAGGCACTCCGGGGTGTATCATTCTTGTTGGACATGTACAAGCTGATGACACAAGCTGTTGTCAGTAGATACAGCATGCTTAGAAAGTATCACATTTATGGTGTATGTTATGTACCATGAATTTGCACTGTGCACCCTGAAAAAGATCAGGCTCACCATGTCCTTGGAATGGGCTGATGAAGCACACATACATGAACCCCACAGTACACTGCAGTGGACAGGCCTAGGATTTCCCGATGGTTTGTGTCCCATTTGTAGGTGCTGCAGAACATCTGTAAGTCCTGGGCAAATAGTGAGACTTCCTAGATTCTCAATGGATGAGAACACACACAGGCCAAAGGGAAGGAACCATGGCACAAGACTTTGGCTACTTTTCAGGCAGGAGAGCRGGGTCAACACGGCTGTACCAGACATCTTATTATAAGGTACTTTTTCTGATTGCATTGCAGTTTAGAGATGTCTAAGCTAGCTGTGGTAGTAGTAGCACAACACAGGCTGTATACATTTGCAAATGCTGAAGCCTGACAGGAGTGAAYCTATAGAGCCAATGGTGCTGAGGACCTGAAGTCTACATTGTACCCATTTCATGTTGAGTTAGTTTTAATTCAGATAAACTCTCTTTCAATCCCTGTTGGCAGCTGCAATCCACTGAGTCTGCTCCTGGAGGAGTTCTTTGATGTTAGTACAAACTGGATCCAGTTTGCATTTTACAGGATGCCTTCACAATAAGAAAAGAGCACCATGAGGGGAGACAATTAGGAGATTCACTTCAGCTGTGTGTTCCTCATCCAGACTAGAGTACTGAAGTACTTGTCCCAGAGAGGTCAGCATGAACTGATTTAGTCAGCCAAGCAATTGGATTTGCTGGTCTATGCAGATGTCCATGCTGGCACAGCAGAACTGCTGGGGGTGTCTGAGCTTGCCAGCTCAGTTCATTTCACAGCACAGTGCAGGATTTAGCCAAGGTCAAAAATTATTTCCGCAATATAAAGAGTCCAAAGTTTGGGAAAGAGACAAAATTTTTAGAGCTGTTCTCTTACTGTGTGCTGGTATTGAATCTTGCTGACAAAAAGTGATGTGCAAAAACCTTAGGCTGATGGTTTCAAAAGTATTCTTTGTCTTGGTGTCATCACTTTGAGTTAGAAGGCAAAAGAAAGTAAGAAAGCCAAAYTGAGAAGTTATTTTTAAAGATTTGGGCACAAAAGGCTTGCCCAGACCCACACAGGAGGTCATAGGCAGAAACATACACAGTTGTCTAAGAGGCGATGATCCAGGATTTTGAAATCATGCAGAGAGAACTAGAGTAGTAAAGGGGATTTCTCCCTTTAATAAAGTAGAAATAGAATTTGCTATTCACAGTAGCCAGGCTTATTACTGTTGTTGTCTGGGTAAAATCAGGCTTCAAAATTTATAACTGAAACTGCTGACGATTGCTCCATTTTACATTTTAAATTGACTTTTTCTTTTCATACTTTGGATAAAGTGATTTATTTCTAGAAAAATATAGAAACCGATTTACATTTTAAAAATATTTAAATAACTAAATGTTAATGGAAGCAAATGTCCAAGGAAAGAAGACAATACAGATACAGCTGAAATCAATGACATTATATGAAGATTTCCACCATTTGCAAGAATTTTTTCAGAAAAAAATTAAGTTACAATCAGAGAATAAATGTCATGGACCTTCATCAATGATCTTTTTGCAGGTGATATAGAAAGCAAAAGCATTGACATTGTTGACATGCAGCCATATGGGAAATGACAAAAGCTATTGCAGAAATGTATTTGTCAATGCAATATCTTTTGAGTTACACAGATGTGGTGGTGTGGCACGCCCTGCAGTAATCTGGAGTCTGGAAGATAGCAGGCAAATTTAACAAATTTAGGGGGCAAAGTTTCATGTCAGAATTCACTGAAGTTACAGAACACACATTGACCACCTTGTCTGCTGAAATGTATTTATCCTTTTCTTATGTATTTATCCATTATTTATCCAATTTTCAATTTTTCAGTTATCAAAACCGGGAAATATTGCTCTCTATTCACATTTCTAAGTAGCCATTTGTTGTTTACTGCTATTTTTTTAAAGCAGGTAGAAATTAATGTCATCTTTGCTTAAAAAATTGTAGAGGTTTAGATCACAATCTCTGAAGGAATGTTTTGTCTTACCCCAAATTTCTGCTACTTCTCTTAATCATCCATATATAGATGTGGTTGAACTGTTCTGGCTCAGGTAAGGTTTCTCTGTAACTTACACAGAATGCTTAGACCAGTTTTAAACGCAATAATTTAATTTGTCCCTGCAATTCATCTTAGGTAACCTTCAGATTTGAACAAAACAACATGACTCAGGATATTTGAAATAAGTGCTGTGATGAAATACTAGGTGAGAGGAATGCAGCCTGCTGCCCTGCAGATGAATTCTGCCAAGCAGCTAGCTAACAAATCCCAACCAGTCTGAGTATCTTGCAATCTTAAATATTCTGCCAAGACTAAAGAATAGGGGAGATGTGTAGCCCTAAAATACAGTCTTCCSATGATAGTAGCAGGCATTGAGTTTGCAGAGCCTCGGGACTGAGCCTTGCCAGGTTTGCTCTCTTTAAACTTTTCTTGACCTCCCTCAATTTTGTTTTACATAGCTTATCTCTAACAGCAGCTTTTCTAATTGAAATAAGAACTAGTTTGGAATATGGAGCTGCAGACCAGTGAAAAAAGAATCAGAGGTAAAAGCATGTTAGCAAATGTCTAAAACAGAATTTTGCAGATCCTAGAAGGAAGAAGAAGCCATTAACAGGAACATCATAGTCCCTGCAATGACCAATTCYAGATGCTACAGCTCACCATAACACCCCAAAACACCACCACTGGAATGAAACCACCAGCTCTGGGACCTAGCAGARCAGGGGAAAGGTGAGGATAACATCCAGAAAAGGAGTGAAAACTAGGAAGTGTATATAAGCTTTAACTGTGATGTTATTAATACTGATTTTTTTTTCTCTGTATAGACTTTTATCTTTTTCCACTATAATTGCATCTGCTCTAGTAATGGTTCTTAGACTATTAAGATTCAGTTATAATAATTATAAAGTCTTAATTATATATATATGGGGTGTATGTCCTCTTTGCCGATGAACAAGTGTAACAATAGACAGAGGTCTGCATCAAAAAACATGGTTTCTACATGCTTTTTAGGATAAACTTTCAAAGGATCACTAAAAAGGAACATGCCTTATATATGTATTTCTGTATTCAGCTGTTCTGACAAATTAKTGTACCTAAATATGAAAACAGAAAAGTCACAGGATGTGACTGTGCCACTGAACAGGTTCAATTTCAGATTTAGGGGGGATATTAAAAGAAGCACTTTAAATTTTTTCCCCTGGCACCTACAATAAATACAGACCCCCCCAAAAAACTATAGTTTTCGTCTCCTTCTTTGTTGTTCATCCGGAGAATTCTTTGGGGTTTTTCTGGTCGTAAAATTTAACATTTGGGCTRATAAACATGAAAAGTTTGGCACGTTATTCACAATAGATTGAATAAACACAGGGATTTTCCAAGGGTGAGGCAGGGACTGTACACAGGTCAGTAGTATTTTCCTCTTTCAGTGGACAAACATCCCTGTGCAACTGGATCAGAGCGAGGATGACTCTCAACTATGCAGTCAGCTGAGTTTATTCAGTATTTTTAAGTTTAAGRAGCAATCTGAGTGATCATCCAGGACTGTATGATCTCAGTAATTAAGGTTCACACCAGGCCATGCATTCTGAGATGAGCTGGTGCTATTAGCAGCTTTCATCTGCTTGCCTCCCGTTTGTTTTACTGTATGCACAGATGCACAGATGAACATTGCCTCAGGAAAAAGATCTGCAGAAACCCCTTCACTTGCAGATTTGTAGAATAAGCTATTTGGATCTCAGCACAAGTATTTTCTCTATGCACACGCATAATTTTCTCGTGAATGGGATTTATGTGTGCACATCAAAAGAGGAAAATCCCTAAGGGCTCAGTTTAAACCAACAATAGCAAAGAAATTCAGGAATCTCTCACCAGAGCATGCCCTGCTTTGCCTACTTTATATCAYGAAGACTTTGAATGAAATCCGTGGCAGCCAGGCAAAACAGGACATGAATTGGTTTTTATGGTTGTTCATTTTTAAAGGCTTAAAATTAAGCCCTCAAGAACTTACTGGCTTCCTCATGAGAGCACATCAGCCMTGGGAGATAGCGTTGGTGATAGCTGGATGCTTGCAAGGTGAAGGAATGCTCACCCCCAGCACAGGTTTGGATGGCAGCACTGTGGGTGTACTCACAACACTATCTCTGAACAGATTTTTCCTAGATATGAAGGGAAGAGGCAATGAAATACAAAAGTGGTGCTATGCAGGTGTCATTAGCACCGTGATGAGATTAGGGCTGGGGGGGAGGGTGCTTGGGGTTTGCACTGCAGCTCAGAGCTATTCCTGAGCTCCAGAGGCCTGATCGGTAAGTCTGAACCAGAGGCTGAGTGGCGTGTGACCCCCACCATGGAGGCTGGCTTCTCAGGATGCTGCTGCAGCAGGGGCCCGTTTTAAATAATAATAATAATAATAATAATAATAATAATAATAATAATAATAATAATAATAATAATGATAATGATAATAATAATAATAATAATAATAATAATACTATAAAATTGTATGCCACTATAATTAGTATGTGTTTGAAAATAATTAATTCTATTTGGCAAAATAGTAGTAGTAGTAATAATTATAATAATAATTAACCAAATACTCCGTTCCCGGCCCAAAAAGAGCCTTGAAAGAGCAACAGCAGTCAGAAGCCCATGAGCACAGAGTGCCGCGGGAGGGAGGCGCCGGCCCCGCGCCCCGCCCCGGCCCCGCGCAGCCCCGGGCGCGGAGCGGTGCGGGCCGAGCTGCGCGGGCGGGCGCGGAGCGGAGCGCGGCGGAGGCGGAGCGCTGCGATGTGCAGGATGTCCTTCAAGGTGAGCCCGGCGCCTCAAGGGGAGAGGGGCGGAGGGATGCGCCTTTGGGTTCCCGCTTTGCGCTTGTCGTGCCGGCCGCCCGTGGAGTGCGCTGTCGTATCCGTGGATTTGGGGATTGAGTTGGTTTTGGTTTTTYGTTTTTTTAGGAGRAACGAGGGTAGTGTAGGGCGGAAGGGAAGAAAACGGTAACGTCCTTCCCGGGCTTTGGGGTGCCCCGGGAGTGCTGCGGTGGCAGGTGATGGAGCGGGCGCTTTTCAAAGCTGACAGCCCCTAAAGGGTGCGTGCCTTGTGTTACATAAACTGCGAGCCTCCGTGSAGCTTTACCCCGGCTCTGGGGTGGCCGGGCTCCGTGCTGTGGGTTTTGGTGCAGTCAGGAGCCTCCTCACTTTTAGGAGCATCTCTGCTGGTGCTGGTTGTGTAATAGTTAGGAGGCAGTCTTTATCCGTGCTCTTCCTTTCAGGCTGTGGTGGCCACTGAAGCCAGACTGGTTCGTTCCCTTTGCCAGCTGTGATTCCTGTCACTTTTTGTACTTCTTCCATCCAAAGCYACGTGAGAGCAGTCATTTCAAAAGATTGCCTTAAAGAAGTTTTTTAATCTAAGGATAGGATAAAAAATATTATTTGGCAAAGAGGGAAGCAAGCAGCAATTTACTAATGATGTTAAGAGATAATTTTTATGATGGATGTACATCTTCTCTGTTATGCACTTCCTGGATGCTGTRCTTGCCCTTCTCTTATTGATCAGCAGCTCAGTGCCAGTCCTTTGCCATATTGCTTGTGTTGCATTTTTTGATCTGGTGGATGATTCCCTGTACTTGCCTAGCTCCTGTCAGGGAAGCTCCCCCCTGGAATGCTGGTGCTTCAGTGGCACCCTGTCAGTTCCGTGGTGGTGCAGCAGGTGGGTCCCTCCTGTGGCAGGCGGCACAGAACCTTTGCTCCAAGAGCAGCTCAGTCTTACACTTGGTGGTGAAATCAAAGAATGCCTTGGGTTGGAAGCGACCTTAAAAGATCATCATGTTCTGCCCCCTGCCATGAGCAGGGGCACCTTCAATTAGACTAGGTTGCTCAAAGCCCCATCCAGCCTGCCTGTGGACACTTCCAGGGATGAGGCATCCACAGCTCCTCTGGACAACCTGTTCCAATGCCTCACCACCTTCACAGTAAAGAATGTCTTCCTAATATCCACTCTAAACCTATCCCCTTTCAGTTTAAAGCCATTTGTCCTAGTCCTATCACAGCATGCCCTTATAAAAAGTCTTTCTCCATCTCTCTTGCAGGTCCCATTTAGCCACTGGAAGGCTGCTCTAAGGTCTCCTCAGAGCCTTTTCTTCTCCAGGCTGAACAACTTCAATTCCCTAAGCTTGTCTTCATAGGAGAGGTGCTCTAGCCCTCTGATCATCTTCATGGTCCTCTTCTGGATTTGCTCCAGCAGGTCCACCTCCTTATGTTGGGGGCCCAGAGTTGAACATAGTACTCCAGGTGTGGTCTTACCAGAGCAGAATTGAGGGAGAGAGTCACTTTCCTCGACTTGCTGGTCTTGATTCTTTTGATGTAGCCCAGGATACACTTGGCTTCCTGGTCTGCAGTCTCTGTGGTCATCCCTTTTTTGGTCCTGCCACTCACAACTAGGTTTTTTTTGTTTGTTTGTTTGTTTTTTCTGTCTCTTCATTCTGTCTCTATGAGCTTTTTCCCACCTTAATTTCTCACAAGCATCCACCCTAACAGCCACATGTTCCTGGTGATGCCAGCTTTTTCTTGCTTTCTTACCCTTTTTTGGCCTCCTTGTGTATTTGACTTGTTCTTCAGGTCTTGTTTTCTGTTCTGTCCCTATCAGCTCTTTTTCTGTGCCCTATTTATCACATTGTATTCCCTTAAGTATTCCTGTTCAAAGTAGCTCACTGTTTTCCGCTCCCTCTGAAGAACTGCAGACCATCCATTCCTCTCTCTGTTTTCTCTCCCTTTTCTGTGACATTTTGTTTGGCATTTTCTCTTTCTCTCAGAAGATCATGAACTTAACTTGGATTCTTACTATCTTACAAAAAATGTTTRCCACATTTTCCATCTTRTTATCCTACTTAACCATGGCATAGCATTTATCCTTCTTTCTCACACAAATATCCTCTCTTCTACCATATTTTGCCTGACTAAACATTTAYATATTGAACTACCTTTCCTTTTTATCAGGATCCTTCATGTAGGATACATTGCTAGCTAATAAAGAACTCTGCTTCTACATTGCAGTAGCCTTTTCCATCATGCTTGATCTTGATTTCCAGTTCGTCGTCTTAAAACTTGTTACTCAAATTACTCCTCCTTCTCATTAGGACTGGTTTGGAAACTGTGAAAGAGAAGGGAATTTTCKTGYATTTTGCCAGCMCAAAGAACAAGCCAGTGG
>CADDXX010000019.1:2460357-2483574 GCA_902810485.1 Alauda arvensis | reverse complement strand
TTTGTAGCCCTTTGGACTGGTAAGTTATCACTTGAGCAAAATAGCTTTTAACTGGTTATCACTTGAGCAAAATAGCTTTTAACTGGTTAAGGAGAGGAAATAGGTTTCATGAAGCTTTGATCTTTTCCATTGTCTTTTAAGTGTGTATAAGGTGTTTTGTAATCCAAGCATAATTGTGATTGYTTTTGTGTTTTTGTTCCAGCAGGTCCCATTAGATTACGGTAGCTTAATTTGGCAGGAAAGTCTAAATTCTCATAAGAGAAGCTTAACTCCACTGACCTGATTACACACTGAATTTACTCAAATAATCCAGAATTAASAGGCAATTCATAGGCTGTCACACAACAGCCTCACATCTCTGGYTTTGCTGACACCCAAGCCTTCTTTTCAATGTTGTAGGAAGGAAGGGTGAATATGAGGTTTTGGGGGTAGCTATAAATAGTGCCTCTGGGTTAGTTCAGTCATGTCAGAGCTTGAGGTTTCACAAGGCTATTACAGCCATTAAATTGCATCATTGATTAATAAATTTGATTGACACTTCTCATTATAAAAGATCAATTTGGTCACTCAAGCTGTAACTTCTTTTGTGGACATCTGTCTGTGTGGAAAATTTCAGGCAACTTTGGAGTTGTTTCAGAGAACAGGTCTAGGCCAAAGCACAGTCTTATGTCCACATTAATAACAGCTCTAGAAACCATTTATCTGAAATACTTTAGATAGCTTATCTTATGGAGGAGAGGCTGGAGACTAGGAGAAGGCAGGGGAGAAGAGAAAGACCCGTGGTGGGGGCATTTTGGGGTGTGCATCATCTTTGCACWATGGCATGGTGCCATCCCAGGCAGAAGATAAGAACTTCCTCTCTATAGCTGATTCTGAAACACTGCTAATTTTTGAGAGGGGCACAGCACATTTAAGATGGCAAGATCCACATTTGCTGTCTCAGTTGTTTAAGCTGGTTTGGAGTCAATCACCAGTGACACTGAGGTGTCTCCCTTCTCAGCTGGCTCCTAAGGGAATGTTTCTGCARGCAGGGCTTGATGCACGTGCCTAGGTCTCCCTTTAGTGGT
Organism: Alauda arvensis; assembly: GCA_902810485.1. Taxonomy (NCBI): domain Eukaryota; kingdom Metazoa; phylum Chordata; class Aves; order Passeriformes; family Alaudidae; genus Alauda; species Alauda arvensis. The sequence continues at coordinate 2,482,507 of CADDXX010000019.1, read as the reverse complement.
GATGTGCAGCAACTCTAACTGCCTGGGATTGATCCTACCTGCAGGGATCACTTCTCAAGCAGAAGTAATGGCACTTTCACTGGTGGTCATGCCTTAGGTCAGACTCACACTTGTCAGTCAGCCAGCACACTTCTGAAATACTCCCTCTCCACTCAGCTTCAGGCCAACAATCCACCAATGAGAGGCAGGACRAAACAGGGCACAAGGTTCTGGCCACAGAAGAGCAGATGATCAATAGACTCTGGAGCAGTGGAAAGGTGTGCTGTCCATCCATTGTTGGAAGAGCTTTGCAGGCATGAGGAATTTGGCAGTAAAAGGAAGAGACGTGGAGGAGTTTTGAGTTGTGAAAGGAACAAAGCTTTAATGGCCAGGCAGAAGATGAGGAATGAAAAACAGAATTTTCTTAGTTCCTTTCCCTCCCTAAAAAAACTCAGGAGAAAAAATTTATATAGTGACTGAGCCAAGTTGAAAGATTTACATGTCAACACTTGGCATTAAGGTTGTGAAAGATTCAGTAGCTACTCATTACAGAACTGCTGTGAGCCAAATTCTGAAAAGTCTTGAAGTTTGGCTCTTTTTTTTTTTTTAATGGTGATGTTCAGCCCAGCACCTGACCTGTCACCTGACTGTGCCCATTCTTTGCTGTTTCACAGGATGGAGGCACAGCTCTCCTGGCTGCCTGTCAGTATGGGCACGCAAAAGTGGTGGAAACTCTGCTGAAGCACGGCGCCAACATTCACGATCAGCTCTATGTGAGTTATTTGACACACACAGTATTGACAATGGTGGTGGTGGAACAAATGTGCTGTTGCTTGGACAACAGCAGACACCCTGGCTSCAGCACAGACAGGCATTTGCCAAATGCTGTGGTTTTATAGTACGCTGTTCCTGTAAGATGTAAGTTTTGTTAACTGTCTGCTTTTCATGATGCTGAGAGAAGTAGTACAGAGTCAGGAAAGATTCTTTGGCTGCCTTTTGGTTCATGATCTGTATGGAGGATATGTAGCAAATCTGGAACAGACTTGGGCTATCCATTAGCCTTGGACGAAAGAGCATAGCATGTTCTACCACGATTTGCAGAAGAATGAATAGCTCTGAAGTACAGGAGTTTTCTGCCAGAAAKAATAGTAAAAATTAAAATTTTTAAATGTCATCAAAGCTTTTTTTTTTTTAAATATCATTTACAATTAAGTTATTTGGTATTTTTGGATCTCCAGTCTGCCAGTGTTTTGGGCAAAGTAAGGTTAAAATGGCTGAACTGATGTTGTTTAGTTGACTTTCCAGAAAGTTGGATTGAACCAATGAAGTTCTGGATTTGATTTACTCCAATAGAGACACAGATAAGTTGAGCTTTTCAGCATTCAACAGAAACAAGTAGCAGATTTTGCCTGCTTCCCACCACTCTTTCCTAYCCCAGGGCACTCAAGACTGACAAAGAGGAAGTTGTTTCTCCAAGATATATTAGTTTTTCCAGCTGTTTCCATTGGCTTTGGATCTGCAGGATGCTGTTGCACCCCCAGTTCTTACTGGCTTGCAGGGGAGCTGAGAGCTGGTGACTGCAGAGGTGGTCATAGGGGGATCCCCACCTCAGTGCTGCCTCACCCCTCATTTATAAAGAAGGTTGTTCCACCCTTGCTGTTGTGCAAATAGGAATTGTCTTTCTGATCTGAGGGCAGTGATTCATCCCTCTGCAGGGTAATCCCAGGGGCTGCCACTCAGKTTAAAAATAGCTATGCTGCCACACCTGCAGACTCTTACCCAGAGGTCAAGGCAGTAAAATAACTTCCTTGTTGTCTCTCCTGGAAATGAGCAATATTTGCAATTGGATTTTAAAATGTACTTTTATTGCTCAYAGACATTGGGCAAAGCCAGTCAGAAACAGTTGTGTAATAAAATAAGAACATGATCTCTTGAATCTCTTGAAAAAAAGTGTTGTCTAACTCTTTTTGTGGGCTGAGCTGCATTTTCAAGTGGTACCTGGATGGCAGTTTCACTGGCAGCCAGATAAGAGGGATTTTGAACATACATTTGGATACTCCTGCCAAAACCATTAAGATTAATGTTTTAATCTTAAATTGACTCATSTGAGGGGTCAGGAGAGCAAGAGACAAAAGAATACCCTAACAACATGGTATTTCTTGCAGAAATGCATGATAGCCTCAAAACAACATTCTCATTACAGCATCAATTCAAATCAAATAAGGATCAGTGAATGCAACGTTCTCTATCTTGATTGATCCTGCAATAAAAAACTTTTTTAAATATTACACAAACTTGTTTACTTTCTAAATTGAAGTGTCTGGAGGAAGCCTGCAAAGRCTCTGCTATCGCCGGGATTTTTATATTCTCACACAGCAGCCAGAGAAAACAGTGCATCAGAGGGCCCAGGGACAGGCATTAATAGTTCCAGCAGACACTTCTTTTGTTTACTAGGACATTTGTCTTGAAATCAATGTCAAACATCCTAAATTCAGTCCCTGGGACWCTATATTCAGCTCATGCTCACCAAGTCTTTGCTGAGTTCTTCAGTTAGAGGAGTAGATGAGCACATTCTTTCTGCAGACAGCAGCATTAGTCCCAACATAGTCATATGCCAGCGAGGTCAACAGCAGGCTTTCACTAAAATTCCCTGTATTTTGTGATAAGCATCTGCCTGAGTTGGCATGAGAGGTGTGCTTGCACATTTGAGATGCAGTAAAGGGGTTAATTCCTGTCTCTATTTAAACTAAAAGATTCTCACCTCCTGGAAAAACTTGTCCTAGCACATCCTGTGCTTAKTGCTGTGGATGTAAGATGGGTAAACACCTGTCCCACCCTCAATACAGATTTCTACTTATAGTTGGTTAGATGGATTATRATGGTGTTTGAAAATGTTCCATCAAAAACTTAATGAAATATAACTTTTAATTTTTTTTCCCTCTGGAAGAGGTTTCTGTGAAGTAAAATTCTGAGAACATCTGCACATGAAAGACATGTCAAAGAAAAATAAAATCCTGTATTTGTTCACAATTCATTCTTTCACAAGCTTTTTGCAGGAAAGTTCAGATTTCTGATATGACCACAAAATACTTTTAGATTACTATATTACAGGTGAAGTATCTTTTACAAGATGTGCCAGAGCAGAAGCATAGTGGTCTTTGGGGTGGCACAGTAGTATGGCACAGGCCTTACTCCTTCAGCCTCAAGGGCTGACTTCAGTGCTGGGGTTTTCAGTCTTGCAAAGTAACTGACATGTTTCCACCATGTATCCATGTAGCAGAACATTTCTGCATGAACATATAAAAGCTAAATGAACCTATATTGCTTTACACTAACTAATTTCTAGTTAGGTAGCTCAATGCCTCAATGAACTAGACTCTTACTATTCCAGACACAGGATTTAGTGCTGGATTTGATATATGAGCCAGTATTTGTGCATAGTGAATGAAAATGTTGCCACAGTTTATTATGAACTAGACTTTGCATTTTGGTAGTTATTTCTTGAGCATGGCTGTATATCTGCTGTTACAAAGCATAATGTTTGAAGACTGAAAATCTAATTCAATTTGATTTGGTTGTGTGGGAAAATGACAGATGTGTTTGTTCTTAGGATGGAGCTTCTGCAATTTTCCTGGCGGCACAAGGAGGATATCTGGATGTCATCCGATTGCTGCTTTCTTCAGGAGCAAAGGTTAACCAGCCACGACAGGTATGATCAACATTTCAGGGCACAGCTGGGTTCTAATTTTATACTTATGAAAATTAACACTGGAATTTTCTCCAGGCATTGGGTTCCTGTAGAGGTGTTTCACTGGAAGGCAATTCGTGGCTGTGACAACATTCTTTGTTTTAGCTGAAATTGGTAACAWGRCTTTGAAGTGAATACCTCAGTTATTTCTGAAAGAATTGAAACTGAAAGCTCTGCTCTAGATCTGCACGTTACACCCTATGAGCCACCATCCCTGGRGGTTTTTAAAAGACAGTGCAGGTGTGGCTCTTGGGCACATGGTTTACTGATGGACTTGGCAGTGCAGGGTTAACAGTTGGACTTAAAGGTCTTTTCCAGCCTAAATGATTCTGTGATTCTAGAGCAGATCAAACCACTGACTGCTCCTTTAAACRGGTTTGAACCACATGCGTGTTTGGGTCAGGCACCAGACTGAATCAAAGTAAAACCCTCCAGCTGTATGAAATGTTGATGTAAGGGCCTTGCACTACCTCTTGCAACTACYGATCTGTTTGTGTTGCTGCCTTTGAGCCTACAACATCCCTGAGTTCTTTTGAAAATTATTTGAACAGCTTTTGAAAATCTATGAGCTCTAGGAGGAGGGGGCAGTACTAAATTCTATTTTTCGAAGTCTCCAGACCTTCAGACATGCCTTTGGTGTTTATCTTTGACAAATGCTTTTACTTTTAGTTTTACTTTTGGTTTTTTGTTTGTTTTACTTTGTGTCTTTCCTGTGCACTCTGAAATTCAAGCATGAGTATTGCCTTAGTCTCTGGAAGTTCTTGATACACATGGAAAGCTTTTCTCCCCATTTCCAGCTAGTCACTCCAGTGGGCCTGATGCTGCAAACACATACAATCAGTGGCAGCTGTAAGCATGAAATTAGCTCCTCTGTAAGCAGTAGGGCTGCTGTTTGATCACTAAATGGGAAGTATGAGCTAGATTTGTGGCTGGTTCAGAGATCCCTGCTAGGGGCTGGATTCACTGTGCATCAYTGAATGCTGGAGTTAGGTAAGGGTGCAAGAGGCTTTCTAGGTTTTAAACCAGCTATGGGATGGTTAATCATAAATGATATGCACAGACATGTATGAAAGCTCTCTTGCTTTCCCAATAAAAGGGTGTCTTAATTGCTTAGCTGTTTCTTGACTCTAAAATCAGTGCCTAAACAGCCAGAGGTGGAGTTGCACAGCTAGCTTTACACCCGGCATGGAGAAATGTCTGGTTAGASATGGAGCTTGTCAGGAATCTTTGCCTGCTTTGAGAGACCCTCGCCTGTGGTCTGCTGAAACCCTGCAGGCAAGGTAGCTGTCCTGGGTCTTCACTGCACATTTGAAATTGATGGGATAAAGTCTTGTCCTTGTAATTAGTCATGCATGTCAGCCAGGTGGCTGTGATCACTGACTGCAGCAAGTGAAAAAGCAGCAGGCAAGAGCAAAGGAGTGTGAAAACTCTAATAACAGTGGACAACGTGGCATGAGACAAGCTCTGCCAGGTATTTTCACTATTTCCTTTCATCTGCACCAAAAGCCTGACMCATCATAGCCTGGCAGCAGACACTGATCTATATGCTTCTGCTGCATGTATCTGTGTACACTCCTAGATGTAGCATAAGGAATAAGGATTAGTATTTTAAGTGCCTTGACTGAAAGTTTTCCTGCTACTCCTAGCCCCACTTCACCACAGCTGTGCTAGCAGCTACCCTCTGGATTGATGTCTTAGCTGCTCCTAGGTTTCCTCCACACTGTCTCCCTAGAAAAAGCTTAAGAAATGTTAAAAGCTGTTAATTAAATCTAAAGTTTCAATGTAGAAGGAGAGACCAAGGTAWGCATTAATGCCTTTTGAGTAAGTCAAAATAGGATTGGAGAGCTTTAGATCTRGCTGAACCCTGCTGCCATTAAAACTGCATTCTGCTATCTGTAATTACAATGCAGCTAATTCTTTCTGACACTATTTTTTTTAGCTCTCTAATCCAATTTCTACAACACAATGTTTCACGAGGCATTTTTAAATCTTAGTTGAGGCAAAAACTTGTCTCTGTGTGAATGTTCCTCCTGGCTCCKCTGTTTCATCTCCAGCAGGACAGACCTTCTTTGCTTGAGGGTACCTCCGATCCCTGCTAAGATTATGCCTGGATAAGTGTGTGGCATTTGTRTTTGGGCCCACTGTAATAGGAAACATTTCCTTAACAAATGGAACATTTTTACTGTTTAATTAGTCAAGTAATGGTTGGATGGACTTCAGTCTCTTTCTTACTAACAAATGGATTTGTACTTTGTTAGAAGGTGGTGTGTTGGTCATGAGGAATGTTGCTCTAGAAGGGGCAGTTTCAATGCCAGCCTCATTCAGTTACAAGCTACATTGCTCTCACTGTGGTAGAAAACTTTTCCAGGCAACGTTGCCTCAAATACAGGGCTGCAGAGTTCCAGATGTGAGTTCATCTTCCCCTTCCTCGTGGTGTCCAAGTTTTCCTTTCTACCTTGGGAATTTGGTGGCTTAATCCATGGACCTGCACACATGCGTCTGCCTCCTACATCTCCTGCTGCTGCTGTAGCAGGTATCAGTTCCCCCTCAGTCTGGTGTCCCACCTCCCATCCCAWGGGGCATTTCTGCCACCACAGAGCATTTTGGATGGTCCTGGCTGTTCATGTGCAAACACTTCAGCTCAGGACTCACAAGACCAAATAGTGAAGCTTCCTGGAAAGTTTTTTCCCTGGCAATGTCCTTTCTCTTGAGTTGTAATTGCCTTACTGCTCTTGCCAATGTTGAGGAGCTAGGCAGGAATTCTTTTGTCATCTTTTTGTCTAGACAGAGCTGGGGGCAATGTCTGAAGCTTGCAAGAGGAGATGCTTCTATGCCTCTTCAACTTACAAAACAAAGCTGTAAGATTCTTTGCCAATGCTGTTTTGGCAGTCTGTATCCCAACAGGCTTTATTCTGGCTGGCTAAATAGATTCAAAATAATCTGAAAATTAATGACTTTTTTCTTAGGACATGATATGCAATTACACATGCATGCAAGCCAGTAAATCTATATAGGCTGCACTGCAGCAAGCAAGCAATTTGCTACTGGCAAATTAGGTGTAGTARTGCAAGTGGACTAATGGGCAGAGCAGTGGAGGAGATGACACTGAGTAGCCTGAGAGTAGGGGTTGTCTGTCCCTGCAAATACTTCCTGGAAATTTGAGGGGCCTTTCACCTCCTGCCCTAATCTGGCCTTTTCTAAAACTTCAAGCCATATGCAGAAGTTGATATTCAAAGCTGAAGYCATTAGTTAATGACTGGATATAATAAGGTATTGTCCATATAAACTAGCTTGCAATCAGTGGTGGAAAAAAAACACCTTATGGGTGCAAATATGGGATATTTAAAATTATTCTAGAAATTTAGTGATCTGCAGTCTGCTGAGTGCGTAGATGGGCAAGGAAAGGAGAGTAGTTTTTGAACTGCATCTTTTCCTGTTCTCACTTTCTTCTTGATTCATGTCCAAGCTCTAAYATCTAGGGGTTTACACATGAATTCTCATGTGACCTCTTAGTAAAATGTAGTGTCTGCTTTGTGTCATTCACCAACATGAAAATTGACAGAAAGCTCATTTACTCCATATAAATATTACAGATACATGGATAAACCTGAGTGCTGTTTGTTTAAGAGAAAGAAGCTGACCATAGTCAATGTGAGCCCATCATTATCTTCCCTATCTTTCTTCTCTTCAGGCTAWGTCCTTCAATACAGCCACTCTTCCTCGTAATCTACTTTTGTCTCTATCCTATAGCTGAGGTGCTCAGGATACTGTCTGACAGCAGTGGTATTACCCAACATTTGCATTTCCTTTTGCTCTTTTTCATTTATACCTGAAAATAGGGGTTGTTCTTATAGACTTCACTGTGGGTAAACAAAGCTGCTTTGTTCCCTATGCTGAGCTTGTGTTTTCATTGCTTGTGTAAATACAAGTGTGGATTTGCACAGCATTGGCTCTTCACACAGATTAAATTGTGTAGGCTGCTCTCAGATATTTTCCAAGCTTTACAGGCTTTTTCAATGCACCAATTGCTATTTTCTAGAGCCCTCTGGTGGGGGGAAATGAGAAAAATATGAAGTGTCAGCATACTGGTGGGGAAAACACTAAAATAAATAAATTGGAGAGGGAYAGTTTTTGCCATCAAACTAATATTACATACTCCGTATACAAGACAACCTTTTTTTGAACACTTGTATTAACAGGATATATACCAGAGTGAGTACAGTCACTGATTTCCATGAGTTAATTTACAGAGGAATTATACAAGGGTGGCAAAGATCATGTTCCTCACYATTTGAGAATACTGAAAATCTCAGAATGTGCATTAGTTCCTTCTCAGAATCASAAAAAGGGAAGCCCAGTGATTATTATATCAAAAAAAGGAATAACTTCCTGTTTCTTTAAAAGGATTAATTCACTAGTCCATGGAAAGCAGAGAACTGATTCAATAATGGTTCTCTGGGCTGCATGAGCAAGTCATAGGAAGCTTCAGCTGGCACTGGGAAGCGAGACTATTTCTTTGATCAAGATGGCAATATCTTATTTAATGTAAAAAGTTGATTTCTCCTGAAATGTCTCATTAAGGCTGTTTTTGAAGTCTCAGTTTATCTTCCTCTTTCGAGCTAAGACTTCAGACTGCAGAGGCTGGTGAGTGGGACTGGCAAGMCCTAAAGGCAGAAGCAGGCACCCTGCTTTGTGGGGCCTCACTTCTGTGTTRAAGTCCATACAGGCAAAGCCTTTTTTAAAGGCTCACAACAACCAGTTTGGCACCACATAAATGCTGAAGTCCTCCTGCAGCCTGGAGAATCAGGCCATMTAGAATCAAAAAGAGGAAAAGACACAAAACTAAATTCTGTTTGCAATGAGAAATACTTCTAGTGCTTCAACTCACKTTTGCCTTTGGGAGGGAAATCCACCACAAAGTTTAGCTTACTCTGAATGTGCATTTTATCTTCTGAGGKTTTGTGCTCAAATAATGATTGCATAGGACAACTTTTCCAAAGCAGATTGTTTCATGCTGGATACCTTGATAATTGCCTTGTTTTTCTAGTGAAGTTTTGAAGATAAAATTTGTGAAATACTCACCTTCACTGTAAGGCAGGACGTTTTTACCAGATTCTCTGAGRGTGGATAATGTAATTTAATACTGAAAGTTGATGACCACCTTGCATTGCTCCCTAACTTCTGTAAACAACTTTCACTCCCTATGTGCAGGCACCCAGCTGTGCAGAATCTGCCTGTGCATGCTGAGGTTTGTCTGTGTCCTCTGTCCCATCTAATCACCTAGAGTTCAAAGTACAAGAGGGTATGTTTAGCCCTTACATTTCAAACTTCCCTGTGTATTTTAGGCATGGCTGGTGCCTTACTGGGCTTYGCACATTTCTGGCAAACTATGCAAGAGAAAGCAGTAAAGGGGGCTCTACTCCACAAACTGAAGCAGTTCTAACTTGGTGCACCAACCTACCACATTTGGGTTTGGACACAGCTTTGCATTTGTCTCCCCRTAGGATTTGTCTGAGTAATTGAAGTACATCAATTCCAGTTGGCTTGGGCAGTAAAATATCAGAGGGCACAGAGCACTGAAGTGGAGCCATCAGCAGTCCTGTTTTGTTTGCAGGATGGGACAGCTCCCCTGTGGATTGCCTCGCAGATGGGTCACAGTGAAGTGGTGCGGGTGATGCTGCTCCGGGGCGCTGARCGAGACGCCGCACGGGACGTGAGTGGCACTTCCTCCTGAGCTCTGTCTGCAGCTTAATGCCTCCCTGGGGGGCTGTAAGCCTGCCTGGATGGAGGCTTGCTGCCTCCAGAGACCCTCCTGTTTATCAGGTTGCAAAGTCCCACCACAGSTTTCCTTTTTCCTGTTGTGTCTGGGACAGCTTCCCAGAGGGACCTTCTGGAATAAAGGAATGGATATGTCCACATAGTTGAGAGACAAAGATGGTATACGGTGTCACTGGTTCATTTTATCCTGAAGTTTTCACCCACCAGAGGARCAATCCTCCAGGTACCCTAAAACCAGCAGGACATGCTGTGGAGGTGGCCCCTCAGAGGTGATGAGCAGGAGACTCTCAGATGTGTGGGGAGAGCTGGTGTTTCCCTCCAGCTTTTTCTTCCCCTCCAGCTTCCCCTGCAAGGGGAATGCAGTCAAGGCATTTATGACATTCCTCTTTTTTTTGAAGGATGGTACAACTGCTTTACTGAAGGCTGCCATTAAAGGCTACAACAATGTGATAGAGGAGTTGCTGAAATTCTCTCCCACGCTTGGCCTGCTGAAGGTTAGTAGTGAAACACAGAGATTTATTTTTAGGCAGAACAAAAGAAGATAAAGGTTCTGATGAAAGACCTGGCATTTATGACTACGCTAGTGGAAGATTATAGTTTGAGCCAAAAAAAGTCAATACAAAAATTAAATTATCTTTGTTAGCCTTAATGCCACTCACAAATCTTTTTAAACAAAACTGTGAATTTAATTCTTGGAATGAGGAAGCACATTGTGTCCTAGAAGAAATTCTGCTTTTTGTCACTTGGTTTTATTTCTACTGTAAGTAGATTACTCTTGACTGTACAGTTTTAACATTATACCCAGCCTTCTATTGCATTTAGTCAGCAAAATAATGTTCTAAAAGATCTGTTGTGAGCAGATGCTCTACTTAATTTTGTTTTCCTCTGAATTCATAAAGTGGCTTGAAAAATAACAGCTATTTGGGAGCTGATTTTTAATGGCTGACCTAATTTTATAAATCCGTGTGTCCATAAATCACATACTTTGATAGCCTTTGTGCATGCAAATGATTGGCAAACGTAATGTACTTGAAAATGTAGGTGGTGTCAACTTAGTTATTAATTTTGAGTATGAAATAACTTCCACATATATTTGAACTGTCAGTTTGCAACCACAAACAAAAGGCCAGCCATAAAAACCCCCACCAGTCAGCTGCCTGACACTGAGGCCATTAATCATCAGAGAGAGAAGATACAATGCACAGATAGCTTCCATTACTGCTTGTGCTTCTGTTTCACTTGWCAATGACTGATTTTGCCAGGCAGAAACAAGTGCTGTGTCTGTGTCACCTCTGGTCTATTGACAAAGGAAATACTGCTGTGGTAAAGTGAACTTGACTCTCATTTGTATTAAAGCATTTAAAATCACGTTCTTATCATCCCACTAGGCTGCCAGCACCCTAAATCAGACCCTGTGCCTTTGATGACCTGATCTCCTCCATGTTACTTCTTTCTCACTAGTAGGTCCATTCTTTGTGTTTCACTGCCTTTTGCTTTTCTTCCCATGCATGATACAAACACCTCCACTGGCATTTCCTAGAATGGGACCTCTGCTCTCCATGCAGCCGTCCTGAGTGGCAACGTGAGGACAGTGGCGCTGCTGCTTGAGGCGGGAGCAGATCCATGCCTGAGGAACAAGGTCGGTGCTGGCATGCCATCCTCCCAGGAGCACAGGGGGAGTGCTCAGTGGTAGAGCAGTGTGTGCCACCGAGCTGGGGGCAGCCCATGTTTCTGTGTGGAATTCAGGGCATTGCTAATACAAAAAAAAATTCCCGAATTACAGGCAACTTACATGGATCTGTTAAATTTTTTAATTAGTTTTGCATTCTTTTGATAACAGCAATTTTTCTATAGAAAATTTACCATGGTTTTATCCCATGAAGTGTTTTAACATTTGATAATTTCTGTGAATATRTCTTCTAATGACATGTTTCTGAACTATTTGCTGCTAGGTTTTGATATGGGTTTGTTAAGCGTAAATGAATGGTCTGGCACTGATTTCTGGTTTATGACTGGGTGAGTGGAAGTTTGTAAAACAAGTAATCCAGCACATATCTTGTAAATATTTTGGTCATTTAATATAAAATCTGTGGCTGTTAATTTCTGCATCATTCCACTTGATGGCAGCACAGTTAATGCCACTCACACACTAGTCCCTGTTAATAGACATTTTGGGTTTGTACTATAACCTGAAAATGTACAAGATTTTTTCTGCTGTTGATAATGATCTGCAGCAGTAGGGTGTGCAGTAAAAGAAAGGGTGAGGCTGAAACCTCTCCGACATTTTTTTTCTACATGCCATTTGACATGACAGAGTATATGTGCAGGACAATTACTGATTTTCAGAAGCAGCTTCATCATAAATACTTTGTGTTACAAAAATATTATTTAATAAATTAAGAAAAAACAATAACTCACGTTTTATTACCAACCTTACCACATAACACTATTTCATAGCAATTTAAGTCGTCCCTTGGAATTTTATGGACRTTAGTACATGAGGACCTGACTCATCTCCCCCAAAAAATCAGCAGCTATGCTCTCCTTTACTTCTGGGGCAGAAGCATAGGGAGCCCCAGGGCATTTAGCCTGGACAGTCAGCACAAAATAAGCTGTCACTYAAATTCCATTCTGGGATTGTTTTGGAGACTTAAGTGAGACTTGAACTCTGAAAGACTGTTTCCTAAGGTATCTTCAACAGTGATGGAGGCAATATTAGAAAAAACTCACATTATTATAATGACCAGTACAGTCTTCTCTAGAGAGTAATGGTTTCAACCATGATTGGGAAATACTCATTCATTTCTGCTAACCTCAAGGGTTTTTTTGTTCCAGGCAAATGAACTGCCAGCAGAACTAACAAAAAATGAACGCATCCTCCGACTSCTCCGTGCGAAGGAGAAGCAAAGGAAAAGCTAATGCARCYCTATGGCAGATGCAGTTTGACAGAGATGTGCCCTGACCACAAGTAGCATGACAGCAATCCTAGGTTGGAACMGTTTGCAGAACTGATTAGCCTGACSTGTACACTCCCTGAATGCACCAGGCCCTTGCCACAGGTCGCCAAAGGCTGGGACCTCTGCCTGGCATCACTGAACGTGGGACTGTGATGAGAGCAGGGGGTGGCTCAGGAGCTGTGTKTGCACTGCAGCCCTGCCTGTCCTCCAGGATCCCACCAATCCCAGCACCTATGCCTGCTCCCCATGCACCCTGGCACAGGCAAGCACCATGCTGCTTCAGACACACAGCTCCATGCTGTCATGGCCACACCTGTAATTGTGTGGGCAGGGAGCACTCGGYCCTTGTGCCAGAAGGATTCCCAGACCTTGCAGCTGTTTGGATTCAGTTGGTCATGGAGCAGCCCCTGCCCTCCCTTTGCTGACATGACCATTCCTCTCTACCTCCAAGTGCCACATGAGACTAGAGGTAAGATGCCGCCTGAGCCATCACAACAGCAAAAGTTTTCCTGTCAGGGCAGGGCTGAGGTAACGTTTATGCTACTACATGAAGCTCCATAAAAATGATCAAGAGTTTTACAAATGATGTCAAAAGCTACCAACCAAACAAAAAGCAAGGGGATGTCCYCTCAATTGCAGCATCCTGATCTGCCAATCTGCCCAGCAACAGCAGAGCAGTTGATTTTGTGATGCCTACGCAGCTTATGGAGATCTTTCCCCAACCTTGTGTGGATTTTTGTGGGTAGAGGAGGACTGGTTGCTGAGCAGACCAACCATACCCAACAGGGCATTTTTCCACAGATGCAAGTACATCAGAAACTCAGCTGTCAGGCACAACAAACTGCACAGATGCTACACAAGAGGCATTTGTATGTTCTGCACCCAGAGATGTGACACTATGGCTTAGTACCCACAGCTACTATGCAAAGCACTCATTCCCCAAGTGTGGGCCAGGAGTTAAGGGAGAAATGCACAGTGTACAGATGTTTCAAAAGTTGGTGAGAGGGTTACATGTAGCCACACCTGAACAGGCCCAGTAATTTTTGCAGACATGGAAAATGAAGTCTAAGCAGCAGTTTTGGCCTTTGTTGTGGTTAAGACACTTAGACATGTTACTAGTGCCTGTGTGGGGAAGGCAGTGCAAATTGCAGGTGGTTTGTGAAGAGCTATGTTTTTTAACCATGCTACTCTAAGATACCCCATTAAAACCCATTCATTTTTGCAGTATAAACGCTATATACCATGTCCTGTTAGCCACAAAAACATTAGAGAWTAATTTACAGTTAGTTGAGGTAAAAAGTTAGTTCAATAGATAAATCCAGGCACTTCACCTACTTTCAAACCTTGACAAATTACTGAAGAATTGCTTTAAAAGTTGAAGACAAGGAAGATTGTAAGGATGCAAAATAATTCTTGCTTAAGAAATGTCTGCCTAGGATTCAGCTGAACTGCTGCACTTTTGCTTTTGGTGAGTTAAAAGGAAATCTGTAGGTGAGCTAAGAAATGAATGTAGTTAATGTATTGCAAATTAGCCATATGAATTATCAAATTATAAAGTTATTCTTTTTGTAAGTTAGGAAAGATGTCAATGTTCTGGTGAGGAGAGCAGAACCAGATGTACTTTTTCTTGCATGGTGGAATTCCTATTCAATTTCTATTCTGCTTTAAATAGGAAAGCTTTAAGTTTTCCAACAATGTAMCAAGAAAAATTTGTTTAGGTAATTTATGCTGCTGTATTTTTAAATTAAAATAATGTTGTGCCTAACTAAAACTTGCAGATGAACTGGTATAGAACCAAAGAATTATGCAAGATGCTTAGAGGATGACTATATCCAGGGTTAAGTTCTGCAAAAGACTAAAAAGTACTGAGCATGCAGAAATCTCAAGAGCCTTATTGGGATGTTCAATTGCACAGCATTACAAGSGACTGCACTCTGATTTCTTTAACAAACAGCACTGGAGAGGACAGGTTTAYTTGGAGCCTCCAGTGGGCTGAAGATGAACATACTATTTTGGAGAAAAGTAGAGGGACTCTGAGCAGCCTGGCCTCAGTTTTGAACTTTCACCCTAAATTTTCTACAAATCAACAACTGGCAACAGCCACACCCTCAAGCTGAAAAGCCCTTTCATATTGGTAAAGGAGATGAATAATCAGTAAAAGGTCAGTAAAATTCAGTAGCTATGCAATAAATACTCTTAATATCAGACAGGCTGTAGAAATCACAGTCCTCCTAAAAAATGTGGAAGCATCCATTGTTGTTGGGGGTCTCCTATTTTTTCCTGATAGCAGAGCRTAGGAGAGAGGACAAGGCAAGCCAACAGTGGTCCTGCAACAGCTGAAGCAAGGAAGCTGAGACAACAAATGCAGGTATCTGGTATCTACAGGTGGCCCTTCCTTTCTGCCAGATGTATTTTCTTGGGACAGTTGTCTCATCCCAAAGGGAACAGTTACTCAGCAAAGAGCTTCTTCAGCTGTACCTGTCCCTGKAAAAGATGTATGTCTGCTCCTCACCACTTAGAGTAGGACTTTCCCAGTCCTGTGTCCAGCTGCCTCTATGAATGGTCACTGCAGGTGGGGATCTCTTGAAACATGTGAAGAGCATCTGAGTCCCTGTGTCCAATACAGAGCGCCTGCTGACCTTCTCAGAGGATACAGTTACCAGGTTTTGTTTGGTTTTGTTTTGTTTTGTTTGTGTTGTGGGTTTTTTGATTGTTATTTTTTGTTATTGGGGGGGGGGGGTTGTGGATTTTTGGGTTTGGTTTGGTTTGGTTTTTGGGACTTTTCAGTTGGGTTTTTTTTGGGTTTTGTTTTTTTGGTTTTTGGGTTTTTGTTGGTTTTTGTTTTGTTTTGTTTTGTTTTGGTTGTTTGGGTTTTTTTTCAATAATCTTGTGCCAAAATGGGTTTTTCTTGTTTCTGAACAACATTTGAAATGTGGGGCTAGCATAGCTTGAAGGGAGAGATTTGTTGGTCTCTTCTTGCTCTTGTTAGTGCTGGCTGATAGAACACACAAGCTGTCTGGGGGGATCTGTCATGGAGAACTGAAGTCTCTCTGCCTGATTCAGGCTGAAGTTGAATCTAGCTTCAGCAAAGACACTATTGAGCCAAAAAGAGACTTCTGGCATGGAAACCTTTTTGGGAGCATTTGTTTCATCTTGAAGCCTTTGGAGAGAKGGCTGATTTCAGTTTTTGGGCTCCCTGTAACCCAAAGGTGCTTAATCTGCCTGCATACGGACTCTAAAGTTGCAATACTGTTTATCACCATGCAATTAATGTTTTCACAAAGAAACCTTAATAATTATTGGTATTTAGGTAGCTGTTGTTATCTTTAAAGCGTTGAGTAAATACTACTGTGGTTTGTTTATTGTATTAAAATGGAAACYCATTTTCCCTTGGTGGCTGAAGTGATTAATTAATACTGACAGTTGTTCTTTGCATAGCTCTGGTGCCYTTTGCTTAAGGTTTTCCAAGTGCTCTACAGACACTATTATCTTTGTAAGCTCCAAAATGCATCACTGAGGTAAGCAAGGAAATAAGTTATTTCATTAACAGACCAGTGAAATACAGCAGCTCTTCATCAGTTCATGTCAACAGAAAAGAGTAGATTTAGACATTTAGATTTAGAAATTATGGGGCACTAAACTAATTTCATAGATGATAGTATGAAGATAGATATAGTATAAAGATGTGAAATAGATCTGGGACAGAATAACACAACAAATTTGTTTCTGAGTTGGATTTTGGGGTTTCTTTTCCCTTTAAAGTCATATATATCTCCATCTTACACCCAAAAAGAATAAGCTCCACTGGCACACTGATTTCAGGTTTGCTTCCCTGCACATTCAGAGCCAGAGGCTCAGCCTGCTGTCCCCTCTACATTTATGCAGGTGCTATTAGCCTGCTGACTTCCCATCAGCTGCAAGTGAGTACAATGGATGTGCAACCAAGCAAAAGGCCACACCAATGAGTCAAGGAGAAATATAGGGCATTTTTCTTTTATTTCACTAGTATCAAGCCATTGTGTGATAGGGCTGAGCACAAGGAAAACCCTGCAGCATCTAGCAAGAAGTGACATCCCAGCACAAACATAGTAGTGGTGGAGTCTCAGATGTTCAAAAATACAKGGAGCTCTTCATTTAGATTATCACTGCAGTACAGTGTGCAGGGACATCTATTCAGTAACTATACCAAAGGCAATATTGTTCCACATGCTCTTCTTCTGCTGGAATGAAACCATCTCACTATTGATTCACCCACCTTTATTTAGCKTAGAAAAACTGAGAGGATTAGAGCATGAGATCAAATAGCTGCAGGTCATATTTAATGCACTTTACAACGATGATTATCTGCCTCAGAGTTAATTGCAAGAATAATTCACACTTCCTTTTTCAGCCAGTCTTAGTGGCTATTGGAAAATCCACAAGTTAACCAAATCTGGTGTCTTAGAAATTTCAGAATTGTGGTACAGAAAATGAAGTACCACAAACCCCAGCCCATTTGTACTTCATTTGATATGAACACTGAATGGACATAAAATACAGCCTTTGTCTGGAAACCTTGAGTCACTGCTGTTAGAATGTTAATGTTTGCTAGGAGCCTAACCAAGGTAATACACAAGGCTCTTTTTCCCAGAGACAGGATATTGTACTGCACACCTGGGACTAAATGGAGTTATGCCTTCTCACAGCAGCTCTGCTTTTGGCCCCTGGGAATGTCATGAGAGTTTCATACTGTTCTGAATTCCATCTTTTTTTTTTTTTTTGACCTGACCTTTTATGCATTTTATAAAGTATATATAAATTTATGGAACTCCATGTGAGACTAATATCCTTCAATGGGAATGTTGCTTTACTAAAATGCATTTATRTATATCATTTCAAGAAAAAYATGCTAGTCAGATAATTTTATTCTGCATACTTCAATATTTCTTTGCTTTCCTCTGTATTCTACTCCTTTTGCAATACCAGAATTATTTTCCTATTTACACAAAGACCACTTTGTTCTATTCCACTTGATTGATTAGACTGTTATTGTTTTCCAGGTCTTCATAGATGTGATAGCATTCACAAAAGGAAAAAAAAAAGGAAAAACCAAATGGTCTGGCTTGGGAATAGGAAAACTTAATTTAGGATAACATAACAAGGTTTATTTCAAAGATCCAGACATCACTGACAAACCCCCTTTACATTAATATCCATTAGGTCAGATCTCWCCAAAGGGAAGATTTTAAAAAGTAACATAGGAACCAAAAGAATAAGACAGTACTTTCAATTAGTTAGTCAAACATATCTTGGTGGTTCTGTTGTTATTCCTACAGGTAAAATTTGCCCTTACACTGATCTGAATTATTTTAGCTAAAAAAGTTCAACACCCTATTGGTATGCTTATTGTGGTGTGCAGTGGATTATATGCATTATGAAAAGGAAAAAGTCTATACTGAAGCCCATATTTTGACATATTTTGACTGTGTTTGACATCTCAGGCTTTTTGCCTTATTCCTACAATTTTCTATTGTGATGAGCTACATTTTGAGTGRYTCAYCATCAAAAATTCCTATGGCCATAACTCAATAAAGCATCTCACTCTATTCAGAGAATATATAGGAAAAGTACTGTGACTTGTTCATGGCCTAAATCACTACAAAGGATGATTTCTGGGAGTGAAAAGCTCCTCAATTTTGCACACGAAAGCATATCWAAACACTATCAAGAGGCTGAAACTAGACAAATTCAAACTTCAGGCTGTGGATTTTCAAGACTGAGGATAATTATTTCAGAAACAAATTATTGAGACAGTTCCTTCATCATCTGAGTTTAAAAAAACCCCCAACAATTACTTTTCATTCTGAAAGATGTGTATCAGCTGAAACATTTCGTGTTTGATGCAGGAATTACTCGATGAAATTATATGATMTACAGGAACTAACATTATGTGATCATAATAGTCCCTTTGATTTTAAAATACATGAATCAATACAATTTTACTTCACTTCCTCTGTGACTTAGATAGATGCTAACTGTCATGGGATCAATAAAGGACTATATGCCTAGCAACTGTGGCAAGATGAAATCTGAGACACATACCTAAGTTGTCTCTAGATAATCCATTTTTCTCTCACAGTGTTGAGAAGGCATTTTGACTGGACTAATGCTTTAATGTGCTGCTTTTAATGTCAAGTCAGTTAKTTCAAAACTGGCAGCAGAGCTGCATGGTACTGTACCCTGCCAGGGAACAAGGATCAGCAGAGCGATCTGGAATGTGCTGTTGGGGAACATAGCTAAGCGAGGAAGGAACATGGGACACAACTTTTTGTGATGGCAAATGGCTTGGATGCACACATGGAGCATGACACAAACCTACAGTGCAGACCTGAAACAGTCTGCAATTTTAATGGGTTGCACAGATACGTTCTTGTGTGGTATATACATGCACATGTATGCATACATCCAGTATATGGATATAGGCTCTCATAACCCCCTTGGAAAAGTGGTATCACAACTTCATGATCTGCTTGCCTGGAATATATTACATAAGAGGCAGAAGAATAATTCTGCTTTCTGAAGACTCCAAGAACAGTTTCTGCAGGTGGTACCTTGGCCACGCTACTGCATCAGACCCTACTCACTGGGACAAACAGATATTAAACTGACAAAACGTCTTTGAATCAAAATCAGTCTGTTCCTCAGGTGAACTGTAGTTCAGAAACCCCTCTCCTGTTCTTCCTGACAAATCAGATTTTGGTAGTGCCCATAGGCACTCCTCTGTGGCAGTTCTGCTCATATTTTCCTCTTGGACAGCAAATTGTCACCACGTGGCAGCATGGTGCTATAAGGGGTCAGTAAACTGATGGTAATACAAGTCATACACAGCTGTTAATAGGTCAAACTTTGAATTTTTCAGTATATCCTCATGCACAGTGTCTGGCATGAGGATACACTGCTCATATTTGCTCACAGCAATACRTGCAGAGTGTCTGCAGACTCTGCTGCAATAAGCTGCACTTCTRTAGCGTTTTCCTTCAACAGCTCAGTGGTTGACACCTGGTTTTGGAGCTCTTGGGCCACATATTGCCAAGCAATTGGTACCTCTGTATAGAAGAGGAAATTGCAGTGGCTAGATTGGGACCTGCCCACTGCATCCAGCAAGTTTRTAGCAAACCTGGAACAAACACTGGGTTCATTCAATTCAAGTCCCAAGCTTTTGCTACAATGCAATAAACAACTTTACCTGGGTGTAATAAAAATGAGCAAGTTTYAATGACTTCAGTGAGAAATGCAGAAAGAATGTGATTTAAGGAATGACTATAGAACTGCTGAAGGTTAAATAAGGACACACCAGCACAAGTTGGTGGAGCAAAATACACTAGGGCAGATAAAAAGATGAAGAGATGATAAACAGACTTGATTAGGCATCACCTGACACACTACTYGCATGTTTAAGTGAATACTGGCAGCATCAGACACATTGCTCTCAGCCCCCTCGCTCTGATTTGATGCCACATGGTTAATCTGMAGCCAAGAGCACCTGACCAAAATAACAGGTACATTGAGTTGTGTATAATTAAAAGCCAAGCAGGCCTCCACAGCTAAGGGAGGCAGACAAATGAGAGCTGATCAAAAGAATATGATTTGTTTGTAACACCAAATGGGAAACACCAGGTTTGCTTAGTACTAGCATTATTCTGGTTTAGCTGGAAAAACAGTCTTGGAACAAGCTACAGTGGTTTTGTCTGAGTCTACAGAAAAACAGAGGTATGAGAAACTGGGTGAAACTTCTCACTCACCTGTTGCAGCTTGTCTGCACACAGATTGGAAGATATCCCCAGGAAGAACATCCTGCTTTCCCATGTGCATGTGCAGGGTGTTGCTCACCATTGCTCCCAGTCCTTGCAAGTGCCTCTGGGTGCTATTGCAATAGAAATAATACAGGCTCATTTCATTATAMATTATGGAGAATAAACAGCAATCGACATTTTAATAGATTTTGCTGCAAAACAGTCACGTACCGTGTTTCCATTGGTAGGCCCAAGTAACTCAACAGCTAGAYTGACATCTAGAAATTGCAAGGTCATTACCACTAGGTATTCAGTTTCTACTGGAAGTTGTTACACAGGTTTCATTTCTGTATTGAGTAAAGGGATGGATACACARTAAAGCCTACACCTCTGCAGGCAACACTCCTGGTCTTCCATGAAAGACACAGAACACAACAAAGTTATTTCACGACCTTTCCAGCAGGCAACTTTACACCTTTAAGGGTATCCAGTGAGGRAAAGGGCTGATTTGACCCTAATGGACAATTAAAGGACTTGTTCAWTGAATTAGTAGCAGGTTCTTCTTCCAGGCAGGAAAATGTTGTTTTGWATATGCTACTGAGAACCAGAATAAGTGTTTCCCATAAACCTTCCAAGTCCATAACAGTTATACATAATCCTGGGTTTAAAAGGGAACCTTATAAAACAGAACTTGATAAATGTCCTTCTGAAGGAGCAGGCAGGAATGGGAACGTTCTCTTTTGGGCTRTGTGTATCACAGACAAGGCAATTAGCTGTTGTCAGCATGTTGACCYGGGTTAGCTATTCAGGGCTACTTTTTCCCTGCCCACAAAGAACGAGATACCCCTGAGGTGACACAGTCAATGATGTCAGCTTTGTCATTGATAACACTCATGCAATTGTGCTTAAATGAGCTGCCAGGTATAGCWCTGTATCCTTATCCCCCAAATCTGGCACAGAGTCATGACCAAGACCAATGACTGCAGCAGGACTGAAGGCATACCCTGCTCTGTTCACCTGGCTGCCAGGGTACAGAGGCCACATAAAAACATACTTGTTTGAGTTTCAGCATCTGCTATTATGCAAGATTTCAGTGTTTGTTAATTGGTCTTCATACCTACACTTCAGTTTGTGACTGCAAAAAGGCAGCACTCTGAGGGATTGCACTGGAGTAACATGGTGAATTTAGTCAGCCATCTAGAGATATTTGTAAGAGAGTTAGATAAATGTGAAAATAATACCCCTTCTCTCTGTGCTGTAGGTGGTAGACAAGTATGATGTTATGTTAACTTAATTATTTTATGGTGAAAGTTGTCCTTGCAGTAGCTTCCCTCCTGCTTGTTCCACAACACTGTGCATTGGTCCTCTCTCAGCTCTCATTTTTAAATCACATATTCACTATATAATTTACACAGAAAGAAAATATCAGTTTTGCTATCCTTCACCTTTTTTTCTCACAAGCACTGAAACAAGGTTCTTATGTTTTTTACCTTGCAGCTATGCAAGCTATGCCCACTGAATTSTCTGCTTAAGYRGAGTGCCTGGATRATRTGGCAACTACTTCTCCTGCTTCTAGGATCACASTGCACAGTCCTGAATAAATTYATTATTTATGACATGAAAATTAARATGCAGTATAACTTTACCCRCTCTAGCTTTGTTTKGCACTTGCCAAATGCCAAGTCCTGCTTTTAGGGTGGAGTAATCCCGCAGAAAAATACAAGCTGGGCAGTGGCTAGATGGAAAACAGTTTGKAAGAAAAGAACAGGGTGGCTGGGCAAAATGCTGAACATGAGTCAGCAAGCTGCATCATCAGCAAGAGGGTGRTCAGTAGGCCAAGGGTTAGGATTCTCCCTCTCTTTGGGACATGTCAGACCACAAGTGTTTAGGCTCCCCAGAACAAACAAGAAGAAATC
>CADDXX010000019.1:2391702-2454340 GCA_902810485.1 Alauda arvensis | reverse complement strand
GTGTCATGTGCAATAAGTTGTTTTATGTTCTGACAGAAACCCTGTAGGTAAATTTATAGACGTAAGAGAGGTAGTATTGTGTTTTGTATCCATGTAGCTATTATGAAGGAATTGCTGCTTTAAAACACAGATAATGTTTTTAAAACAATTGAACTATCAGTCAGACTGACACAGTAGCTGAAATTTACTCAAGTTTTTCTGTGCAAGAGGTGCCCTGATAATTTTTTTGTAACTGTTAACTGCATTACCAGCTTTCCCACACATTCCACTCTGGAAGAAGCTAAGTCTTTCTCTAAAGAGTAGGTTGATGAATTTGTGTGCTTTAAAAAATAAGAAGTTAGATAACAAAATGCAATGAAGCACAGAAAGTGTTTTTTAGAAAGGATGATTACAAACCATTCTAGACTAAACACGGAAGCCAGCCTGATACTGAAGAAATAACTAATCCTTTTCTCACGAGTAGTGCAAAGCAGCTCCAAATTCCTTGCCTTTTTGCAAAAATAGTGGTGAATCTGTGCTTCCTCTTGAAAATTCACTTCTGATGCTGGTACAAGCATAAGAACAATTTTCACTGGTAGTAGATTGGTTGCTGTTAAAACTGGGGCATATAGATGTGAGGAAGCAGAGTTGAAGATGATGACTTCTAAATTTACATCAAAGTAGTATTAACACCTTAGATTAACTTGATGCATGAACAAATTTACAATGTAGTTTTGAGAAATAGTCTACAAGTTATGGAAGTTTGACTTTTTCGCTTATGCTGGTGCTAAGCATTCAATGTTAGTAAGTGCAAACTTAAAAGGTGTTTTCCAGCTTGTGTCAYAGAATATGGTAATACTTAACAGCTGGTAGTGGGTTAACTAGAAGACGTGCTAGAATAGACAAATAAAATGATGATCTAGATGAGTGGCACTTAAACTGACTTTTATACCTGGCTTGCAGTGAGTAACTTTGAATTGGCTTATGTTGCCCTGGTTAGGTTAAAGAGGAAACAAGTCTTGGGTTGGGTAAATTGGTGATGGTTATTGTCCCTGATAAACAACCAACTACTGATATACTTTTTGAAGAACTGGCAGCGTTTTTCAGAACAAAAAAATGGATGTTATGGAGGCACTGTGTTTCTGGGTATCTCTTGGGTATTGTCAGGACAACCTTTCAGGAGCCTCTCTGGTCAGTAAACAGTACTATTCATGGTCAAGCACAAAGCAAGAGCAGTCTGTCCTTGSAGCAACAACATATGGTGTCTCTAAAATGCTAAGTCAAGGTTGTTCAGGAGATCAAAATAGGCCAGTTATCTCTCAAACTGTACTAGGCAAACTCCTGATCAGAGCTGGCAGAAATGTAGTAAATGTTTGTGCAGTCTGCTTTCTGCTTTGCAGCCCAGGTGATAGGAAAACTTTGGAGCTGTATTAAAGCTTTTGATGTAAATAACTTGTTATTGCATTAAATGTTTTAATTTTCAGAGTAAATATTTTGGCTTGGTATCTCAGATGTCTCAGTGTCAGTACCACTGAACAAAAATAAAAGGCTTTCAGGGTGCCACTGCCCTTTTTCAATTTCCTTTAAGCACATATAAAGAACAAATTTATGAATTTTCAATAGTTGCTTAAATTAAAGCATCTTTTAAATTAGGCTTTTTTCTTAGTGCTGTAATCTCATTTAAATGTTCCATGCTTAGGCTAGAGAGTGGTGATGGGGACATCCTTTGAGATTTGAGTATACATATGGCAAGTGCAGAGCTATGAAGGTCTGTTTCAGAATCCTCTCTCTGCTGCTATTTCCTCAGTCTGTTGCTGTAATGAGTTTTCAGGAAGGATCAAAAGGTGGCAGGAGGAAGTGAAATTGGACATAAGCAATGAGTTTCTGTCCATGTGCTCTAATGTTTAACCCATCAATTATTTTGTTG
Organism: Alauda arvensis; assembly: GCA_902810485.1. Lineage (NCBI taxonomy): Eukaryota > Metazoa > Chordata > Aves > Passeriformes > Alaudidae > Alauda > Alauda arvensis. The sequence goes on along the minus strand of CADDXX010000019.1, from coordinate 2,452,434 downwards.
TCTTGCGTGAACAAATTATTTTTATATCACCTTGTACTTGAAGATGCTTTTCAGGTATTGATTTAGGTTTTTCTTAATAACTCTTATACTTGATCTTAACTGTAGTCAGTGCACTTCCTGTTTCTGTTAATGGTCAAGGGAGGGTGGGGAGCTGAGCTGAAGATCAGTGGTGATGTGCACCATGTCAAAAACACCTGCTTTTTTTAATGGGTGCTTTATGTAGTACACACRCATGTTTTAATTAACAGGAAGTTATCTAATCTGGACTGCAGTGGCTTTTTGGAGTCGTAACACATAAATTTTACAATAGCTGAGATGTTTRGTAACTGTTGCAGTTAATCACTTAYTTTGTTGATTAGGTACTTCCACAAACGTGTGTCTGGTATGGAGAATGTGGAGTTGCTTCTGGAGACAAGAGGTACAACTGTGCTTATGATGGGCCACCAATAGCACTACCAGAAGATGGCTATGACTTAATGCAGGTGAGCTTCTCTTGGAGGTTTGCTGCTAAAAGAATAATTCTCCAACACTAGAATTCTGTATTGGGTTCTGTTGGACCTGTGCAATGACCTCTCATCCTAACCTGATGAGAAAGTAGACAGATTATCTCTGATTTCCCAGGACCAACTGAGTTAAGGTAATTTACCTCAGTTTCTTTCCATACATATGAGAAGTCTCCAAAATATGATTAGAAGCTGTCACAGACAAAACCTTAAATACAGGATTTTTTCACTCTTGCATATTTTCCTCACTCTTTATTTAGATTGCTTTTTTGAAGACTCTCCCAAAATACGTGTTCCACAGTTATTTCCTTCTGATCTYTAAAGGACAAGACTAAACCATTTTCCTTCAGATGATCACTCTTGATAAAGGAAAATGCTAACTGATACTTGTTCAGATGGAGTAAATTTGGACAAAATYAGCTGTGCCTAGTGTGAGACTATTTCCTTACTTGGCCTTCAGCTGCCAAAGTGAATGAAATCACAGTCAAAATAGAGTTTATATATTACATGCACAACATAGGATATTGCCAGATTTGCCTTCTGGCATCTGATAGTTCAAAGCTTTAAAGAGTGAAATAACTACAGGGTTAAACAATGGTTAGACTGGTGACAGGAGTGACTTCAATAAATATGTAGGTGAGCTAACTACTGTTGGTTATTGTTTCTGAAGATTTAATACACAGTGCTTGGATATTACTATCAGCTATACTAGTGTTAAATACATTTGTCTCCTCTCTAAGTAGCTCTTCCAGGTAATCAGTGATTTTTATGGTTGGTGGCTTGCCTTCTGAGACTTTAAATCTGATATTATCCAGAAGGAGTACTAGAGRATAAGCTGCAGAAATACTTTCGACTTGGATAAACATGTGTTGTCCTCTTACCAATAGGCTCTCAAATGCCATTATCATTCTATATATAGACCCTGGTGACTAAAGATCATCTAAAGGAGCTTTTCAAAAGGAAGTGCTGCCTTGAATAAAAGAAGTGAAAAAAATKATTCTTCTCTCCAGTCTCTAAACAAAAATCTTGTTTGTTGGACTGTTTTTTTCCCATGTGTCTCCCACAGCAACAGCTACTGTGTTCTGAAATATGCTGACGCAGAGCCCATGATGATAATGAGTTCTGAAGTCTTAAACATGCTTTCACTTCCTTTCCTCTTGATCTCAATGTTGTTTGTTTTTKGTTTTTGTTAAGGAACTCTGTCCAGGTTTATTCTTTGGCAATGTTAGCACTTGCTGTGATGTTCATCAGCTTCAGACCTTGAAAAATAACTTGCAGCTGCCTCTGCAGTTTCTCTCCAGGTATGCTAATAAATGGCAAARCAACTGGTTTTGTAACAGAATAACAAATCACTTGTCTTCAAGTAGACTGTAGAAAGAGTGGTAATTTCATTTAAAGGATTATTGGAGCAAGCTGCTGCAGTGACTTTCTTATCCAGCAGGCTGTAATGTCATGAAACAACTGCTTCCAGTCTGGATTGAYTTAGCTGGTAGAATAAGCATTCCCTTAGCTTGTCTCAAGCTGCTTTATCTAATGAAACCTTCAGAAGAGGGTGACATAAAGTAGCATTTGGTCTTGTTCTAACTAAGATATTAAGAAGTCTAAGAAGTCTTCCTACTAGCAACAGTGAAGTTTTTCTTCAAATTCTAGTAAAATTGTTGGAGTATGCCATTTGAGGCAAACAATTTTATTAGTGATTTATAGTGCTTAAAGTTGTTCATCTGTAGCATCAACAGCAATTGTCATATCTCTGATTAAAGTCTTACAGAATTTAAATACTTTGTTCTGTCACTCTGAGCAGGATGTTTCTATTTGCAAGGCATATGTGACTTGACCTGCACAGCACCTTTTTACCTCTTAATCTGATTGCTGTTCATTGGCTTTCCTACCCAGATGTCCATCGTGTTTTTACAACTTGATAAACCTCTTCTGTGAACTGACTTGTAGTCCAAATCAGTCTGATTTTTTGAATGTTACAAGCACCATACCTTATTATGATCCTGTTTTAAAAGAGAACAAAAGTAGCATTACAGAGCTGCAGTACTTCATTGGAGATCGGTTTGCAAATGGTGAGTAAAGAGTGTGCTAATTTACCTTGGCTTTTGTCCAAGTAACAAGATCAGTGCTTTTTCAGAAAGAATTTGGAGAGGGAAACATCTCTTTGACTGTCTTTTTGAGGGTTGAGTCATCACATAGGTAACAGTAGGTCCCTCTTAAAACTTCTGGAACACTTAACTTCTGCCTGGGCAGGGGACATAACACTGACACTGTTCAATARTAGTGTTTTAAAGGTTCAGCTGAGAATGAACATCTATATAAAGGGTTAATAGCTGATAACCCTGATCACTTCAACTTCAGAAAAATAAAGTTGTTGCCAAGTATTCAATGTCCAAACCCTACCTGATAGTAAAACAGTCTGGCAAGCATGATAATAAAGTTTGTACACTGTGTACTACAGTGGTTCTCTAAGAGGCATTTMGTCTTGAAATGGACTGTCTGGTTCTTTGTCAAAATCAGATGTTTTTAGAGAACAATACATTTGGGTTGTATTTTGATTTTTGCAGTAAGCTTAAAGCATTAATTCAGTCTTTTTATTCTTTTTGTAGCAACCTTTAATAAAATTGAGACACTTGAAAGTCATGTATGGCCTACAAGTTGAAAGTACCTTAAATGTTTTTCATAGCTTTCCCTGAAAATAATRTTAGGTAATGTTTCCTGTCAAACAGAGAAGTAGGTTCTAGCATAATGCAGATGTGGGTGGCTTTCTCAGAGCAAGGTAGCTGTAACAAAGCATTGYAACCTTGAATATTATAAATACTGAAAGCATTAGTTCACTATCCTAAGATGTTTCTACTTGAGAACTGTAACTACGTTCCTGGAACTTGGGGAGTCTGTAAAATTGGCAATACTTGGAACACTTACACAAATGATAACATGGGTTTAATGACTCTTCTCAGCAATGTACAATGCCTGCAAAGATGTGGAGGCTCCATCCAGCAATGTTAAAGCATTGGGCTTGCTGTGTGGGAAGGATGTCAAGGACTGCAATGCAACCAACTGGATTGAGTACATGTTTAGTAAAGACAATGGACAAACTCCTTTCAGCATAATTCCAATCTTTTCAGGTAAGAAACTGAATAGTCCTTGCCTTGGAAGCTCCTGTCATAGGCTGTGCCTAGAACACTGATTTTTTATTTTTTTTTTAAACAGCTGCTCAGCAATGAAAGTGCAGTCAGAGGCTTTCGAAGCAATATGAGATTAACTTTTTTTTTTTAATTTCTGCTTGGAAACCATACTTTGTGCTTTTTTTCTATACAGCTTCTTGCTGTAGAAATCTCTAAAACTCAATGAGGGACTGAGCCTAGGCAACTGGCTACTTGGATTCCTTGGGAAATGGGCAGTACCCTCATSCGTGAGGATTTCTTTAACAGGAAGTTATTGTTACACGTCTCACAATCTGAATAGACAAGAGGGATGACAAACCATTGCTGGGTTGATAGAAGTATGTGCTTGTTACTTTTATAGACTGAAATGTTATARACATGACCTGTCATTTAATTATTAGACAGCTGTAAATAGTTGGTACCTGCTGTGGAAAAGGCAGTGGATTCTTCATCTGTAAGACCAAGAAATGCTGCTCTACATAGGGGCTGTGAGCTTTCATATAAAGGGCTAACTCGCTTAACTGGGAAGGTCTGAATTTTTTCTGATAGTAAACTGGCTCTGCAACTTGYGCTTTGTCACAGATGTTCCTGTCCATGGAATGAACCCCATGAATAATGCTACCAAAGGCTGTAATGAGTCTGTGGATGATTCAACAGGACCATGCAGCTGTCAGGACTGTTCAATTGTTTGTGGTCCAAAACCTCAACCCCCTCCATTGCCTCCTCCTTGGCTATTGTTTGGTTTGGATGCTGTGTATGTCATCATGTGGATCTCATACATGGGCTTTCTACTCATCTTTTTTGCACTAGTTTTTGGAGTCTGGTGTTACAGGTAAAGCATTCAAAATGCTGAGCTCTGCATGTCACTTGTTTATCCCTGAGAACTTCTTTGCCCTGGTCAGATGCTTATGTCTTGACTATTTCAGCCAGACAGAAGTCATGTTCTGTAGCAGATACCACATATACTTAGAGGAAGTGTTCTAGCAGCTAAAATCAGCTGGTAGAAAGTGATTTCAGAAGTTGGTTTAGTTGATGCACAGCTGTTTGTAGCATTCCTAGCCACAGAATCACATACACTATTCTTCAACTTTTATAACTAAGTATGCAGAAGTCTGAGAAGACATGCATTCATAATAAAACAGTCAATGCCCTATTGCAAATTAAGTCATGAGTACTTTTTCCTAGTCTCCTATTTTGAAAAAAAATAAATGAAAGCTGAGCTTCCAGTAATTATATCATATAACCCTTGATCACATGGCTGGAGCAGCTCTCCTATGAAAACAGGCTGAGGGAGGTGGGGCTGTTAGCCTGGAGAAGAAAAGGCCCTAGGGATTCCTTACAGCACCTTCCAGTTCCTAAAGGTGCCCTACAAGAGAGCCGGAGAGGGACTTTTTGCAAGGGCATGTACTGACAGGACAAGGGACAATGGTCTTAAGCAGAGGGATAGTAAAAMTAGATAGTAAAAACAAATTCTGTACTGTAAGGATGGTGAGTCACTGGAAGAGGTTGCCCAGAGAAGTTGTGGACTTCCCACACCTGAAGGTGTTCAAGGGCAGGCTTGATGGGGCTCCAAATAAAYTGATCTAGTGAAATGTRTCCCTACTCATGGCAGGGGAGTTGGAATTAGGTGATCTTTGAGGTTTGTGTCCAWCCTAAACCACTGTGATTCTATGATTGTTCACTTATGACCAGAAAACTGAAATTGCTTTCTAATAAGAATTAAGTCTGTGAGGAAAAGGATAGTGGGTATCACTATTTATGACATGTTCAGCAGCCTTACCTTAGTGGACAACATGAAATGTTAAGTTCATATTTCTAATGTAAAAATCTCCTGCAAATGTCAGCTTAGGATCAATTTATAGAGATCCTSTATGTTGTTAATGCTAGTGATCTTCTAAATGTGCACAAAGAACCTGTGCTTGATGTAAGCTGGAAAAGTTTACCAGGACAGTTGCCATAGCTGTATGTTGTTCTAAAGGATCACAAAGCTGGAGGTTGTTGTACAAACAGTGCAGATGCCTTTTTGGACAARCAGGATAACCCAGCTTCTTGCCTTGCAGGAGGCGGCACTTTGTCTCGGAGTACACCCCAATTGACAGCAACGTAGCCTTTTCTGTGAATTCCCACCGTGACAGTGGTATGTCTTGGAGAAGAGTAACAGGTTTATTACATACTCTGCTTAAGTGCATCCCTTTCCTATGGATGAGCTCTGGAGCCTTAGCTTTATTAGGCTAGAAGTCCTCTCTTAGAAGACCTTCAGCCTTTTGGCCAGCATCTCTCTTTTAGAGCAGTACTTACCCCATTTTACTGGATGCTGGAAACCCTGGGTACACCCTTCATGGATCTAGCTAAGCTCCAAGGAAGTTCTGGAGCGCTGTGTAGTAGGGATATATGGGGAGGGCAACATGATGCTAAAATCAATTTGATCAGGTTTTGACTCATCCATGTATCTATTTAAAGCATGCTAGGAAAAATCTGTATTTTAACTTRTGTACTAGCTGAGGTAGCTTGTTTTATTGCTTATATATCTTTTAGTTGCTTATTCCTTTATTTGGTACACCTGCTGTTGTCAAAGCCAACCTTACATTAAAAGGGGGCAATGTCAGTACAAGCTGTTTTCTGCCCCTTGGTCTYGGTCAGGGATTGGTCCCAGGGTCTGACTGTCAGTAGAGACACGGCTTCTGGTGCTTCCTACAAGCAGAGCTAGAATAAAATTTCATCTTTCTGAGTAGACTCCAAGAAAATGCTGCTTAACTGACTTCTCAAACATTTACTGTTTGCTTCTTGCTCTTACAGGAAACATTACCTGTGGTGAAAGGCTTGGTGAAAGGTTTGAGAATGGCCTGAGGATGACATTCACATCATGGGGGGCTTTCTGTGTCAGAAACCCACGTCCTGTTATCCTCTTCTCTGTGGTCTTCATTGCAATGTGCTGCTCAGGCTTTGTATATATTAAGGCAACTACAAATCCTGTAGATCTSTGGTCAGCCCCCAACAGCCAAGCCCGCAAGGACAAGGAATACTTTGATGCACACTTTGGGCCTTTCTTCCGTACTGAACAAGTTATTATTCAAGCACCAAAGAGCCACCCAGACACCTACTCACCTTACCCATCAGGAGAAGATGTACCTTTTGGGCCTCCCCTTACCAARGATATTCTCCATCAGGTAATTGGGACTTTCCAAGAGCCAAGACCTAAGCATGTTTAACAGGTATAACCACATGGAGTTGGCTTCCACCTGCAATGTTACGTGTCCATCAAAGCAGTTACTAGCTATTCATACTAAAAATCATAGCCTTACTATAAAAGCTTTTTGCTGAAAACCTTTCTGTTAGAAAGACACTTGCAAGCCAAGTCCCAGTAAATAGTATGAACACAGAAATAATGTTTTTGTAATGTGCTTCTATCGACATGTACCTCTGTCTCTGGAAACTRGCAAGAATATAGTGTGCACTTAAGTCCTGTCTTGCAAGGGAAATGCTTTCTTGTGCTGCTCTTAAACTGTGGTTTATTTTTTTTTCTAAAGGTACTGGATTTGCAGGATGCTATTGTCAACATAACTGCTTCTTATGACAATGAGACTGTAATGCTGAAGGACATTTGCCTGGCTCCTCTTGCTCCCTACAACAACAACTGCACTATCCTGAGTGTACTCAACTACTTTCAGAACAGCCATTCTGTTCTGGATCACACTGTTGGGGATGAGTTCTTTGTCTATGCTGATTACCACACTCACTTCTTATACTGTGTTCGGTGAGCAGTACAATTGCATGTTTTTTAATCAGGTTGCCAATTCAGCTTGTTTTGGTGTGGATGCTGGCTCTGATTTAGCTTAAACATGTTTTCAACACTTCTGAGGAGCTCTGAACTGAAGACCAGTTTCTAAGCTTTCTCTTTAGTTTACAGTTCAGTTGATTAGAAGGTACTCCTTGTCTTAAAGGCTATAAGGCGGACACCTTTAAAACTGTATTTAAATTCAAAACAAATGTAGCACAAGGGCAGTGTACCACTARCAATCTTGTCTTGATTTTCAGTTATAACACAACAGCTTTTTACTGTTTTGTGCTGTGTCTCAGCTGTCAAGTAGAAGCTAACARTCCTTGCTGGTGATCTCTTCAGGGCTCCAGCATCACTGAATGACACAAGCTTGCTTCACGATCCCTGCTTAGGAACGTTTGGTGGACCTGTATTTCCATGGCTGGTGTTGGGAGGATATGATGGTGAGTGGCTAAACAGAATTGCAGTATCARTCTGAGAGTACATACTTGTGTGCTGTTCTTGGTGCTAAATGTGCATTCTCAACACAGGTGTTTAAATGCAGTCCARAGAAACTGGAGTTTTGTAAACTTTCAGTAAGTAAGGGTGTTTTAAGTAAGTTTTCAGTAGATCAGTGCTGGGATTGGAGGCAGACTACTCTGTAAGTGCAAAATGCAAGCAATTTGTAATTGGAACACACTTGTCAACAGGACAAATGTTTGGTCTGCTTTGAGCCTGGTAAAAGATAAAAACATGAAGTAGCTCAGGTTGACATGCTGGGATGTTTGTGTATTTTGCTTTGAGTTAGAATAAAGCTTTGTCACTGATCTGACAGAGCGGTTTAAGAACTAAAGTGTTCACAAAGGAAATTCTTTCATAATTACTCTGAAGCCAGGATTTCATTCAAGCAATTTATCTCATTGAAGAATATACTTGGTACTATATTTGTGTTTAATATAGGTAAAATAGTGTTTAAAGGCAAGCACRTCTTTATTTAACTGTAGGGAATTTGTATTTGCTTTGAGTAAAATCTAAATATGCAAGAGGTGCAGTATTTAGGAAGCCACATTTCTCATTAGTGGAAAGTTATAAGCAGTGGTTATTTGATAGCTCTTTGTCTAACCATGGAACAATTTAATGTTGGGGTGTCATAAGCATGTTAAAGAATGAATAATTACTCTGGAGTGCAATCTGGAGTGCTTATCAGCTTCTGTTCTTATTTCACTAGTGTGTTTGAGAACTCAGTGGTGTTCAGTGGAGTTGTATGGATGGGATTTGGGCAGTGCTGATTTTTCACTTATTTGTATCTGCTATACTAGAATGTAAGTTATTTTTTAATGCCAATTTTTTTTTCTTCTATAGATGATAACTATAATAATGCTACAGCTCTTGTTATTACTTTTCCTGTCAACAACTATTACAATGACTCAAAAAAGCTGATGAAAGCCTTGGCATGGGAAAAAGAGTAAGTAGTCTTCCTGTGTTCTGAAATGCATATATGACCTTATGCAGCTTTAAATTTAGATAAAAAAGAAACACCTACACTGTAGTGACAGTTTTTCAGTATAACTACAGGGATGTTTTGAGAGGCAGCAAAACTGTTTAGAAACAGATTGTGCTGGTCATAAGACCTTCACTTTGTCTGGCACACTTGATTTGGTTTGAGACATAGCTTCTAGTCCTCTGTGTCCATCTAGCCCAGTAGTACTTGCCAATAAGTAATTTTAGAAAGGATTTGGTATGTTTCATTGAGGCTAGAATTACACAGGTATACTCTTTATTTTACTGGACCATTAGCCATGAGCGGAAAAGTTGAGCCTGATGCTGTAGTTCTTTACCTCTAATTTTTAAAAATGTTATCCAGATGAGCAYCTAAGGCTTTCATCCCTTTTACCACCTTGAAGAGCTAGCTTACACAGGACAGCTGCTCTAGCTGTCAGTTCAGATAAAACTACTGTACCAGAAAGTTTGTGACAAAATAAAAGTATAAGCATCTGCCTGTGTCACAAGCACCTCTCAAACTGAGGAATTGAAACAAGGGCAAATAAATTGTTCCAGCGCTGTGACTAAGCTGCAGTCATCTTTCATGTGTGTATTCCTAGGTCTGGCTTTGAGGAAAATTGTACTTAGAGTTTGAAATAGTTCATGCAAGATACCYATTTGTCCTCAAACTCTGGAGAGAACATGGAAAGTATTTCAGCATAATGTATTGTTAGTGGTTGGAGTAGAGTTCTGGGTATGTGTAGCCAGCACCTCTCTTTTAAAACTGAGAGTGCTCCCTCAAAGTATTGTCTAGCCACAGTGCATCCTTGGACCATACAGATGATGTAAATTTGCCATCACCTCACTTTCAAGTATTTCTAATGAAAGATGTTTTATCCTTTAAAGTGTAATCAACCTCTTGGCTTTGTTTTTTAGATTCATTAACTTTCTGAAGAACTATAATAACTCCAACTTAACAATATCATTTTCTGCTGAGCGGAGCATTGAAGATGAGATTGACCGCGAAAGCAACAGTGATGTCAGYGTTGTGCTGATAAGCTATCTTGTGATGTTCCTCTACATCTCAATAGCTTTGGGACATATCCAGAGCTGTAGAAGACTGCTGGTATGTGTATCATTTTCATTGCTGTAAAAGCTGAAGCTAGAGCTTGCTGATAGCTGTAAGTRACTTAACTATTTTTGCAGAATGCTGATGTTCAGTTTTTTGTTGGAGCATTGAGTCCTCCTTGGGCAGGAGTTAGGGGGAGCATTGTTCTTGTACTAGACAATTCATGTGTGTTTCATAGTCTCAGCTATTTCACCTGATGTTCAGTTAACATCAGCTTTAAGACTTGTAGCTTCAAGGTTAATTTTTTTTTTTAATATTTGGATCTTTAAAAAAACCCTGAAAAGTTTTACTGCCTAGACTAAATGTTAGAATATGGCTTTTGCCTTTGCAGTTATCTGTTCTGTGGGCTGATGCTTGTTTGGCTGATGTTCAGTACAACTTTTTTTTAGGTGGATTCGAAGCTCTCTCTGGGCATTGCAGGCATCCTGATTGTACTGAGCTCAGTAGCATGTTCTATAGGCATTTTCAGCTACTTTGGAATCCCACTGACACTGATTGTGATAGAAGTAATTCCTTTCTTGGTGCTGGCTATTGGAGTGGACAACATCTTTATTATGGTTCAGACACTTCAGGTATTTATTTTTTCATACAAACTCTTCTGAAAGTGCTGTCATTTTTGAAGGCTGTAAACTTGGAGCAGGAAGTTTTCTGCATTCCAGTACTCAGCTCAATGTGAACAGCTCTGGAATCTCACARGATACCTAGTGGAAGAGAGACAAGAATCTGTGTACATTCTGCCTTCACAAAAAAACCCTCAATTTATGTATCTGCATTTTCTTACTGCTGTTGGTATCAGAATACTTGCAGAACTCAACTGGTATTTTGATCACTTATCATTTTAGCATATTGTAAGCAGTATGCTAGATGCTTAAGACTAGGGACTTTTGACACTAAGTCTTAGTGGRTAATCAGATTTTTAATTTGACAGGTTCAATGACCCACTATAACTGGTACTGCCTCTGTCAAATGTGTAGTTTTATCTGAAGTACTAACTTAGTACTGTATTTTAAATTTGAAGCAAGATAACAAGTTATGTTCAGGCTACTCTTATTTTAGAGAGTCTCAGCTGTTTTTTCACTKTTAATGCAGTGAAAACAACAAAAGACAGCTTAGGATATTTTAAAGTTTTGGGATTTTAAAGCCATATGAAAATGGCTTAAATTGCATGATTCATAATAATAATAAATTGCCGCCTTTTAACAGAGAGATGAACGCCTTCAGGGTGAAACTCTGGATAAACAGATTGGCAGAGTCTTGGGAGATGTGGCACCCAGTATGTTTCTCTCATCCTTTTCGGAGACTGTGGCATTTTTTCTTGGTAAGACTCCTTTAATATCTGAAGATAAGGGCCTTATAGCTGTTCGTTGCAAGAATAAATGCAATACTAAAATGTAAAAGCAAAGTTTAACTTCTGCTGGRGATAGGCAGTGGAGTACTTGAAGAGTCTGGCATAGTTAAAAAGATCCAATTCTGAATCTGTCAAGCTTTTCAGCCTCAAAGACAGGAGGTTTTTACTGACTTGCAGTGACTGACAAGTCCAAATTTGACATCAGGAATAGATCAAATATCAGGGTGTATGAACTTCTGTATTGCATTTAGTCATCTTGCAGAAATGCCCTTACGACAGATTTATGTTTGARGCTCACTTTACAATGTTTTAGAGGTAAATCTTTTGTTACCCTACAAGTATAATTTGGCCTTCTTTCATAATGGCTTTGTTTACCTGCAGTGTAATTTGTTATTGGATCAACTTGCATATTGGAATGGCTTAATAYTGAAGCAAGATGTTGCCTGACAGCACTCCTTAACTGCCCTGTGACACAGTCTGCACCTAAATTTGRAATTGAGAAATGGCTTAGAACTAGTCACTGCTTTGCACAGCCTCTGTGCTGTTAAACAGGTCAGACAGCAGCTGTAGGCAGGCTTGTATGGGCTGTTTCCTTTGCTCTGGAGAGAAAGGCTGTTTGTCCTGCTGTAAGGCTACCACTTGAACTGGATGTTTGTGTAGAARATGCCCGTGCATTTCTAGGAGAAGGGAGCTCTCTTAACAAGCTGGGTCACTCCCTCCAGGGACACTGTCTACGATGCCAGCGGTTCGCACGTTCTCCCTGTTTGCTGGAATGGCTGTGCTCATAGACTTCCTGCTTCAAGTCACTTGCTTCGTGAGTCTCCTGGGCTTGGATATTAGGCGCCAAGAGGTGAGTACAAGTGCACCTGACTGCAGTGTAATGGGGATGATGACATCTGCAGAACTGCTCTAACTCTGGCACTTAATCCATTTTCAGAGCAATAGACTGGATGTTCTGTGTTGCATCAAAAGCAGTGAAGAAACGGGTGGAGTCCAGCGTTCTGAGAGCATGTTATTTCTGTTCTTCAAAAATCTGTTTTCTCCATATCTGCTTAAGGATTGGATGAGACCAATAGTAGTATGTATAATCTATTTCAAGTAAGCAGTCATCTAAACTTGAGCAAAAGAGCAGTGAGCCTGAAGGCCTAAATAGGGAAGAAAAACTTCAATACAGTGAAACAAATGAAGCTTCTAGTATTTTTGTTYTCAGCATAAGAACAGAAATAAGCCTTAGTAACTGCAAAAGTATTTCAGTAAATAGAGCCTTGAAAATTAATTGTCCAAAGCCCAGATTTAAGAGGCTCATTGCAGACAATTAAATTACTTTAGCCCATATAAAAAAATCAGCATGTATTGGCTTCTGCACTGTGTTAATCCAGAGGATTGTTGCTGAATCCATGATTCAGTTTAAGGTTACCATGCTTGTTTACAGAAGCTCTTTGTAATTTCCAGTACTGTTTTCTTAGAATAAATTTCCTTACAGTTCCAAAGGGACCTCTGAGTAGCTTTGTTTTGCTGCCACTGTTRTATTAAGCCTGGGTGACATATTTAAACTAGAGCCTCTTTGCATGGTTCCTATTAGTTTAACAAATGAGTCCTATTGCCTGTTKTTTCTGTACAGTTCTCACTTCCATGGATTTGCTGTTTTGCAGATAGCAGTGTTTGTGGGTATCCTGTCATTCAGTGCAGCAGTTATGCACAATGTAGAGATTGGACTGGATCAGTCTCTCTCAATGCCAGATGTAAGTCTTATGATCATGTCRCTGTTCAGCAGTTCGTGGCTGAACTGAAATCTTGATACCTTGTTGTGCTACCTCAACACTCCATAACAGTAACTCAAAACTTTCCCTTGAAGGACTCCTATGTAATAGATTACTTCAGCCACATGAGCAAGTACCTGCATGCGGGTCCCCCTGTCTACTTTGTCCTTGAAGAAGGACACAACTACACCTCTTTGGAAGGGCAGAACATGGTGTGTGGTGGAACGGGATGTAATAATGATTCACTTGTCCAGCAAGTCTTCAATGCTGCAGAAATTGGTAGCTAGTAAGTTTTTCATGCTTGTCTCTGCATAGTTGCATGGAAGAAATGTAGCTGGGCTGTGTGTCCTCCTGATTTAGCTCAGGCTTATCTGTTGGTTGAAAACTGATGTTCTATTTTACTTGCTTTATATTGCGGGTTTGAGAGACAGGGGGATGGAAGCAGCTGTGACAGTCTTGTGGAGTGGTAAAACCACTGGACTGGTGKGATACTTGGATGTACTTGGGTTTGGAAAAGGGGCTTGATCCTTCCAGGAATCTTGGAATGGTAGTAAGAAAAACACGTGAAAACCTCTCAGCAGGGTTATGATRTTCTGGGAAATGGCTGCRTGCTCAGCATCTAAACCTGGTGAATAAACTAGGCTGGCCTAGGGAGGTTAAGCAGGAATTTTATCTGCAGYTTAACAACTCAAGGAAGTATTTTCCCAGTTCCTTCCACTGCAGTTCATTTTAGCCTAACTGAAAGGAGGAGCTTTGCTTCAAAACTGAGACAACAGGGTGTGGAATAGGATKGGGAACAGAGTGAGCAGGAGAATACAAAGCTGAGCTTGGCAGGAGAACAGGATGTAGTGAAAAAGCTCCTGTGGTTTTCTAGCTGCAGTGTTCTGAGCTACCTGAGCATTATGGCTCTTGGATAGGATACTGGAGCATAGGACTATATGAAGAGCTGAGTAGATTTGACAAGAATGAGTTGACTTGAGAATGGCATAAATTGGCACTGGAGAGATCAAGTGATATGTTTKGGAATTAAACACATTACTGATGATGGGTATGTTGTGTTATTTTTATTAGCACGAGGATAGGCTATCCCCCATCATCCTGGATTGATGACTACTTTGATTGGGTGAAACCACAGTCGTCCTGTTGCAGAGTCTACAATACCACTGGACAGTTTTGCAATGCTTCAGGTATTGGCATCCATCTTGTTGCTAGTGGATTAGCTTGKTTTATAAACTTCACAGCCAAAACATTTTCTCATGGTATGAGTCAACTGAATACCTTTTCTTACTRTAAGTAGGAACCTCTTGAGTTGTCCTCTTAATTTATTTGAACTGCTGTTTGAGTGAGCTKAAATATTCTACTGGAATGCTGCAGACTGAAAACAGCTTACCTTACAGCAGCCAATGTAACTTACTGTAAAAATTTTCATCCTTTTGTTGGTTTTCTTGGAACACATAAACTTGGTGCTCTGCTTTTGTTCAGATCCTTCAGATGGGTGTAGTTCTCATCAGATCTAATGGAGATAAATACACAAGTAAGAGTTCTCCAACAGCCTTTGCTTTAGTAGCAATAAATCAAAYTAAGGACTACAAATTTCAGGATGGATCAGTTAGTTCATCTAACTRATCATTAGTTAGATCAGCTTTTTATGGAATTGCATCCTGTATTAATGCAAGTCAGAAGTTACTAGTGTTAGGAAAAAGAACACTTGATCCTGTAGATGACTTTCTTCCTTTGTTTCTTCAGTCAGTGATCCATCCTGCACTCGTTGTCGACCACTGACTCAAGAAGGCAAGCAGAGACCACAGGGTGAAGACTTCATGACCTTTTTGCCGATGTTCCTGTCAGACAACCCTAATCCTAAATGTGGCAAAGGGTGAGAGCCTTATTCTGTAGACACTGCTTAGATGGGTCAAAGATATTTGCTCTGGGTTTTGTCTGGAGGTTAGATATCTAATGTCCTCCTAAAAGCCATACAAACATTGATATCTCACCAGTTCTGTACTACTTTCTGAAAAAACCCAAATGCATCATTAACTAAATGGAACGGCAACTTTCCCCTGTACAAAAAGAGACAATGTCTATGGTCAGTCTGTTCTAGAATATCCTGTGCAATCTTGAAATGTATTGTGTTCTGAAGYKYTTGTAGTTTTGGAAACTGCTGCAAACAACTACCAGCTGTTAGKCCTCTAAAGGGCACCTACAAGAGAGCTGGAGAGGGACTTTTTACMAAGGGGTGTAGTGATAAACAAGGAGGCATGGCTTTAAAATGAAAGAGTAGGTTTACATTAGATGTTAGCAAGAAATTCTTTGCTCTGAGGGYAGTGAGGCACTGGAACAGATGGCCCAGAGAAGCTGTGCCCCATCCTTGGAAGTGTTCAAGGCCAGGTGGGATGGGATGTGAGCAACCATAKTCTAGTGGAAGGTGTTCCTGCTCATAGCAGAAGTGGAACTAGGTGATCTTTATGCTCCCTTCCAACTCAAACCATTCTATGATTCCATAAGATTAGATGTTRTATAAGCTGATGAATTTGAATGGTGCTGACATCTGAGATGTACCTGTTTTTGTAGAGGGCATGCTGCGTATAACTCTGCTGTCAACTTTATAAACAACAAAACTGAGGTTGGAGCSACTTATTTTATGACTTACCACACTGTACTGAAAACATCATCTGATTTTATTGATGCTATGAGGAAAGCTCGGAACATAGCAGACAATATTACTGAAACCATGGGCATCAAAGAGAAGAACTACCGGGTGTTTCCTTACAGGTATGGYTAGAGCTTTCTTGCCTTGGTGACAAATACTTGAGCAATGCAGAGAAGGTGCTGGCTAATAACAGATTAGAAACCTGAGTTTTGTCAACAGAAGGTAACTCAGAGACTTGRGGATTTCTGGTAAAACTAGGAAGATACAATTTGTATCTGTAGCACTGGCCTCTTTCTACTGTCATTGATAACTAACTGAAATCCTTCACTACAGAGATAGATCTGACTCAGTTTTTAGGCATTTCCTAGCTTTCATAGTAGAGGTTAACATAAGCAGACATGTTGGCATGGGTAGTTGCAAGCTGTGATGTGACTATTGACTTCAACTAAGTTATTTAAAAGTAAAGCAAATGCAGCAGCAATGTCAAGTATAGGAGTAAAGCACTAAAATTGAATTGGAATTTGTATCTGTACGTCTGAAATACTGATCTCTGCATCAAAGACTCCTACCTGTACTTACAGTCCATCTGTAATAGCTCCTGCAGATATCACAATGCATGTGAGCACCTACCTTCTGGTATCTAGTGTAGCTGCTTATCTTGAAATGTGGGAACTACACTGACTTCAAGACCATGATCTTTATTTGAACTTTAGTGAGGAGTTAACTCCTACAGAATGCTGSCTGTTACATGACATTCCACTGATACAAGGAAGCCAGGTTCTGTTGGGGGGAACTACTTTATCCTTAGCACAGAAGCTAATTTTACATTAGCATATAAAAGAGAAGATGGCTAATGACAACCTCTCTTTTTTTCTACAGCGTGTTTTATGTCTTCTATGAGCAATACTTGACAATTGTGCATGATGCCATCTTTAACCTCTGCATCTCTTTGGGATCAATATTTCTGGTGACAACTGTGCTTCTTGGTTTTGAAGTATGGGCTGCTGTTGTGGTTTCAATAACTATTGCTATGATAATTGTCAACATGTTTGGAGTGATGTGGCTCTGGGGCATCAGCTTGAATGCAGTTTCATTAGTAAATCTTGTCATGGTAAGTCAACAAGACCTCTCTTTGCTTCTCCTTCCAAGTTTTGAACACTTCTGTGTGCTACATATGTACTTGTGATACTGAGTAGCATTATGCTACTGAACTTTGACAGGTCTTTGAAAAGTAGTGTGGAACTATCTTAACACATATATAAGAARAGAAAACAAGTTTATTCTGACAACTAGTCCTAGTACTAATAAGATGCAGCAATGGCTGCATTGCTGTTGTCTAGGCTGGGTGCTGCTCCACATCAACACAGATGGCTTGGGCTGAAGGGGAGGATGCCTAGGTTTATTTTAAGGCTTCTGCTGTATTCATGTTCTACAGTGTAGATCTGGGATGTGCAAGCACCATCCACTTAAGTTYCTGCTTATGTGGATGAAATCATTTGGGCAGAGAGAGCCTTGGTAAAGCACTCCAGAACCAGCTCCAGGCAAGCAGCTGTTGGTTGTGCTGGCTTAYCATTTTCAAAAGAGGTTTGTGGCAGGTCTGTTGGCCCATGGTACAATCAAATGTATGTTCAAGGAAGTATTTCTACTAGATAAGGCTAAGATTATCCAAGTGTTCAGATACGTTGTAAATGACTGATCCATGAATTGCCATGGTATCAATGAATTGATACCATGAATTGCCATGGTATCAAATCAGGATGTGTATTCAGTGTTATTCTAAAGCAATGTTATTGCAGCTAATAGTCGTAAACTGATTCTAATGTTCAAGTGTTCACTGCGGGCACTGCATTAAAACCAGCTTGCTTCAACCTCAGGAAACTTGACCTCTGAAACAATCTCATGTTCCACTTCCTGTTTGTTTGTGTGTTAGTAATGACTGGTGGTAAAACACCATACAGTGCCTGCAGCAGCCTCTGGGAAGTAACACTAAACTTGTAACTTCCCGTGGTACTTTTACCCTGGGGACTGATGATAGCTGCTAGGAATCTTTCTAGCCCATCCAGAATTCTGAGTMGAGACCTTGCCATCAAAGTGCTCATCTAACTGATGTGTGTTTCCTTTCACTCTCCAGAGCTGTGGTATCGCTGTGGAATTCTGCAGCCATGTGACAAGAGCCTTCACCGTCAGTACCAAGGGCAGCAGAGTGGAGCGTGCRGAAGAAGCTCTGTCTCACATGGGCAGCTCAGTGAGTATCTGCTGGGTGGGGAGGGGAAAACAAGTGGCCAAATAACAGCCTTACTGTTTTACAAAATGTTACAGGTGACAGTGTTAAGGCCAYGAAGATGGCCTTGCTTTTTCTTTTTGGAATGCTTAAAGCTCTTAAGGGCCACATGGRCTTTACTAGTAATAGGGGTGATAAAGACTAATTTTTAACCTGATGTTACTACTACCTAATAGTAGAGGAGAGCTAAATGCTTGTTTGGATAAACCTCTAATTGTCCCATTAWAATTCAAGTGTTTTTCTTCCAGATAGTCAGAGCTGACTAGGAAAGGTGGTTAATGAATATGGGATGCAGTTGGAGCTTGTAGAGAACAGGCAGAGCTCAGTGTTCAAGCAGTACTGTCATGWCACTTGTCTTAGACTAAGTGACCTGTATGGGGTTGGAATGGACAGCTCCTGTGATGTGTGTACCACACCCAGGTACAGAYCYTSGCTGGAATGTGAGTTAAATTAAGTAATGGTTTTCACTTGTATCTGCCTGAAGCAAAAATTAATTAGGYGGCTGCACAAATCAGAGTRGATTTTTAATTGTACTGAGCCTGTCCTGTGGGACCAAAAAGATGAACTCCTTAGTGCATCTTGATTTAGTTTTAGACTGGAAGGGTAGGAGGTATACTGCATATAGGAGCCTTAGGTTACACAGAAACGTTACCAAATGCTAAATACCTGAAGGAAATGGATTACCTAAACCCCTACTTATCACTTAAACACTTTTTGTATTGCCAGGTTTTCAGTGGTATCACGCTGACCAAATTTGGYGGAATTGTAGTATTGGCTTTTTCCAAATCTCAAATCTTCAAGATATTCTACTTCAGGATGTATCTAGCTATGGTTGTGCTGGGAGCAACACATGGACTGATATTTCTTCCAGTTCTGCTTAGTTACATAGGTAAGATATGACAGCCTACTCTGTATCACACTTCAAACAGAAATAGCTTTGTGGACTTCCCATGACATRGGAAGGTTTGCAGAGATGAAAAGCAGCACTTGAATGTGCCTCTCTCATCCAAGTGCCTGTCGTTTGGAAAGCAAAAGCTGTCTGGTGGCACTGCAGGCTTACTGTTGTGGGCTTGCTGAACTGAAGCGAGCACAGCCTGGCCCACGTGGTTGCACTTTGCTGTGCTTTGTGAAGGTRGCTGCTGGGCCCCTGTGGTTCCCAGAGAGCAGCATGATTAGGACGTTTCAACCTAGGGCCAGGATGGTAGGTGGAAGCAACAAACCTCTTGTGGGTCACTGTTCCTGCATTTGCAGAAACAGTCTTGCCTTGCAGTGAGGATGGCCCAAGCACTGTCCTCTTGAATTTGAAATTGCATCTGTATAGTGTAGTCCTTAAAGGTAGACTTTAACTAAGCCTTACTTAGAGGGCTTAAGAYTGATGGGGATTCATCTACCACTGCCTTTGTTGGGGCTGACAGCTGTTAACAGCTGAGCAGAAGCATGTTTCTGAATGTTAAGCTGGCCCTAGACAGTAGGATCATACATGCTTCCTGATGACTGATCAGCTGCAATGTGGAGCCTTTGGCTAACTGTGTTCTCTCACTCAGGCCCATCAGTAAATAAAGCTAAAACTCGTGCTGCACAGGAGAGGACCAGAGGTACAGAACGGGAGAGACTCCTCTACTTCTAGTTTTTAACAGTGTTCAGTGGACTGCTTGAACTGTGGCTCAGGCCCAGCTCCTAAGAACTGCAGCGCAGCAACGTTCTATGACTATCACACTGTAACCACCACAGACTTGACTCCTGCACACATTCAACTAGAAGATACCAGCTGCAGCTTTGGACGTAGCTTTAAACTCAGGAAATGCTAAGTGTGGCGCAAGTAACAGTATTACTAAAACTAGATGTGTTCATATGAGTACTAAAACACTTCTGTTTTCAAGAGGTTGCATCTTTTTCCTCCAGAAACCTAAACCAGCTGTAGTGAGAGTTGAATAGCATTTTGTCAATGAAATTGAGGTGATGTGTATGAGAATGGACTGCTAAACTACTGACACTAATTTTAAATGCAGGTCAATGCAATTTTTGTCTCTATTTTTAGAGGGAAGCCATCACAAGTTGTAATATTTTTAGTACTATTTGCCAAAATGTCTTGTATATACTTTATTATAAAATAGCAATTTTGTAGTTCAAAAATCTACTTAAATGCAATAAATTAAGTTTATACATTTCAGTGGAAGAGTCTTTCAGAATGTTGTGGGTTTCATGAGAGCTTGTTCTCCAAAAACTTGTTTGAAGAAGGTGACATGTTCTTCACAGTGCTCACCTAAGGGAGACAAAATAAGAGTWCATGCTCACTTTACAACTCAGAAACCAAGAAACAAGATTGTGTWGTTTCACTTATCTTCATTTATTGGTACTAATTCTTATCTTTAATGTGTTTGAGTACCAGAGTTGAACAAACAGAAAGCATTGGAACACTGAGGTATTTCCAGTCCTGTGACTGGTATTCTCAAGGTGAAGCGGGTGTTTGATTTAGTTCATGTATCTAACCAGCAGATTCACAGCCAGGAGAGCCCTTTACTGTCAGGATACAAGAGCATGGGGTGGGATTCTGTGCCTACAGAATGTCTGGTGAATACAAACATGTTGCTGGTGCAAGCAGTTTGGCTTGGCTTTTAAAGTAAGAGCCTGTAGCATGAAACAAGCCTTGAATTTTTGTAATTAGTGGAAATAGACAATTGAACTCAAAGGTTTCCCAACCTGGTTGCTGACTTCAGAAGAAARCACTAATTTGAGATAATAGCTCTGCTAAGCTAAGCAGTGAGAACAACTGCAAGTCAAACAGGTTCATCTGCAAGTTTATGTTTAGCTCAGCCTCTTTACTCCTGGGTGCAGTAGACAAAGGAGTAAGACAAGTTARTTTGGAACTGTGCTTAAAGGTGAATATAAAATATAGGCTAAAATGTGCCAAGAGTTTTATCATCAAATACAGACTCAACTGGATTGGAAATAAAACAAGTCTTAGCTGTGTTTGCACAAAAGAGTATCTTGGTCAAACTGCTTCTTGCTTACCTGGTGTGAAGCTGGGGTTTCCTCGTAGCCGCTGGTTTCTTTGTTCAAAGAATCGGAATATGGTGTAGAAAAGCATCTGATCCTCTGCTTGCTTTGCTGCATCGAGGAACTTGCGTGCTGAAATGCTGTCATGTCCTCCAATGCCCCTGATGAACCTCAAGGCAGCCAAAACTTGGTGTTTGGACAACAGAACTTCCACTATTTCATCATTTGCTGTGGAAAGTCTCTGTGAAGTCAATCACAACTATAAGACAATGCTTCTGATGCATGCAAATGATTGTTGCTAGTTAATGACTTCAAGCCTAGTCAGGGAAACTGTTTGACCAGTCTAACCCACATGGGACATGGAGTTACTAGAGTCAGAAATGCTTACTTTTAACATGTCCAGTGATAGCTGATGTGCAGGAGGGTAAATGCTTTCCAGGGACAGTAAGAGACAAGCCTAGGGCAAAAGTASAAATAATCTTAAAATTCTGAAGACTTCCCACCTCCCTCACTAGCTTATTGGAGCTACTTGTCTTACATACCAAGGGCTTTGAGTCACTGAGCACATGGTACTGCAGAAACTGATGGAGCATGTAGAACAAGTTGTGTTGAACTAGAGTTTTGATGACCAGCTCATACAAGTAGTGCTGTGAATGTAGGAAGAAGACAATCAAAGGTATGTCTCTATATGTGTTTTTACAATCTAAAAGTATGTTGTATAGAACTTASACATGTGACCAAGACTGGACTAAAACTGCATGTAATTTCATGGAGTGGGGCAATGTACTTAGCAYRTAAGTCATTTACCTGAACTGCAATCTGGAACTGGTTGAGAGAGCGAATGTATTCCATCAAGACAGCTATAGTGAACTTGTGAGGTGCTTCCTAGAAAAAGAAAAAAAGTGTTAGGTGGAACTTGCATAGCTTCTGTTAATAACCCCATAAAAATAGCCATCAAAATACCCTAATCCTGACAAAGCTTCCTCCAGCCAATTTCAAGCCATCAACTTAAGTCAGCTGATCTGAGACTGCTGCCAAATTAGCCCTCAAATTTATTTCATTAGCCCTTAAAATTAACTTACCTTCTTCTCTGTAAAAACAGATAAAACATGTGTGTACATATCAGACTGGTCAATAACTGCTTGAG
This sequence comes from Alauda arvensis, assembly GCA_902810485.1. Taxonomy (NCBI): domain Eukaryota; kingdom Metazoa; phylum Chordata; class Aves; order Passeriformes; family Alaudidae; genus Alauda; species Alauda arvensis. The sequence continues at coordinate 2,430,216 of CADDXX010000019.1, read as the reverse complement.
TGCGGACAGGACGTTTCAGGAGTGGATTGCTTCTACTCAGGCCTGTTTCTACCACCTAGGAGGAAAAAAAAGCCTTTTAAAAATAAAACTATAGTGTTGTATTGTTCTGAGCCAGTCTCAATTGTACAGACTGTTTTCTGTTTCAAACACAACTATAAACTTGTTTTGTCACCAAGGAAATTCCTATCTGTGGTCATGTTACTTTAGATGCATCTTGTTCAGTGGGGCTTTCATATTAAATTTAATAAGCTGCTTTTTTATTTATAAAAGTTACATAAATACAGCTGCTCTTACATACCTCTAGCTACACTGACAACAGGCCCTCAGGCTTAGAAGAGTTTTGTGACTGTACTCTRAGTTAGTGCTTGAACTTGTTACTTTACCAGAAGTAACTGAGAYGTATCAGGACTGCTTGTTATGCCATGATACAGTGGGCAGTGAGATCAATGCTTTGGAAATCAAGGTACCAGTTATTGATTCACAGTTGCTTTTTCAGCTTCTCCATTCTCTCTGCTTTCAAGCACTGGTGTATGTTAACTCTTCACTCTGGAGATGAGCTATGCAGCATCTGCCACACAAGTGTCAAATGGGAATCTTAGTGCATTTTCCACGGTTCACTTGTGAGCCTGAGGCAGTGAGGACCTTTTGGGGTAAGCCCAAATTTCCTAAGTAGAAAGGAGCATGCCATCACCTTGATGCTACCTGAAATGCAAACAGCATTAGCTACTATGCTTTACCATTGTATARCTTTGCTCAGCTTCCAAGTACTTCTTATATTCATTATTCAGTTTGTCAAAAACAGTTGCAATCACAGACAGTGATCCTCGTTCTGGCTCACTGAGCACTGAAAAGATAAAAAAGAAAGAACTATGAGGAGAAATAACCAGGCATCTGAATGTTGCCTTTTTCAAAAGGCAATCTCTATTCTCTATAATTTTTTAACTTTTAAGAAACACTTTCACTCATGTCAGGTGTATTTGAATTGAAGTGGGGGGAAAGTTGAATTTTTCATGCTGTTAAATTCCTTCAGAATAGTGACTGAGGGTAATTGAGGCAAATGACATCCTAAGGACTAAGGCAGCTTCARAGGTGATCTCAAATCTAAGAATAGCTAAGCTAACTTGGGTGAGTATTTATAAATAAGCAGTATTGTACTTTCAAGATACAAAACACACTTGAACTTACTTTGAGAGCATACAGACAGGATAACCATTTTGCATTCTTTTCTTTGGAGAAGGAAATCCATTAGTTTCCCTTTATCTAGCAAGAGGTTAACCACAGGTTCAAGTTTCACCTGAAGACTCCAGAGGTAACCTTGATTTGAAGGAGTAAACAAAGTGAATTGCCTTGTACAGTATAGCCTAGACATACAACTTTTCCACCCTTAAATGAAAACACATCGAGATTATTTGCCTTTCTAAGCCCATATTTTAGCAGCATTTCCCTTGAAAAACTGTAGAGATAATTAATCCTCAGTTATCACTACAAAGAGCAATCAACTTAGCAGATGTACCTAATAATTCACTTCAGTTTTAAGCTGCTTTGTGCACTGAAAGTGTAAACTAGCCATGCTGATATTGAATGTTGTAAAGTCCAAGAGCTCACCACTTACCTTCACTTGCACTGATGATAATATCAGGTTGAAAGACAATCCAAGAAGAAGAATCTAAATGTTAAGGTTTTAACATTTCTATTAACATTGAAGCTAAACTGTTTCTTCTGAATTTACATTACTGTAGAGAAGCAGATCCCAATAACACACTTTCATCTTCTGTCACTTCTACTTCTGAAGTTTTGAAGCATGTTTTTGGAACAATACCTTCAATTTTATGGTGTCATGTTTTCATACACGTCTCAAATAATCAGGAAATACAGTATTATACTAGACTTCAGTATTTACAACTCTGTGAAAGTATTATGACGCTATTATGAAGTGTATTTTGTCTTAAAGTACATGTGCATACTCAGCTAAAACTGCTCTGTTTAGGAGCCAAGGTAACAAATGCTGCCTTCTTCCCTGCTTGATACCCAGAATGAGGTTCTTACTTTTTGAGAGKATTTAAAGGATACAGAGTTTACATGGAACAGGAGCTTGACTTGTTACAGAAGCTGGGCCTGCAGAAAAAATAGCATTAGGTGAAGAACAGCAGTACTCTGGCAGCTCTCCTATACCAAAAGTAAGTATTGATTGTAACACTTYAGCATGCAATCAAAAAGAAAGATCCATTTGTGTAGCCAGATCTACAAAGAAAATCTGACACTGAGAAGGCAAACAAATCCTTCAAAACATGGTTGTTTTGCTTTTCAGCCAAGTGAAATAATGCATGCAGAAATATTCCTGCTCTAGTATCGTAATTCTAAATACACAGAATCCATTTGCTGTATTTAAAGGTATACTCTTTAAAAGGAAGAGTGGTTTGYACATTCTGATCCTAACATTTGTTTAATACAAATCTCCATCTGCAGATTTATCATACTTGCTATCAGATGTTAGAGCTTCTAACAYGCAATCTTTTTGTATAGAAGCATTTTTCTCTTCTACAAAGAGAACCTCACTGCTTTATCACCTGCTAATGAAACTGTGCTCAGACTATTTTTGTACTCCCAGCTTGAGGGTAGCTACTTGTCAAACTTCTAGGACCGGAGAACAGAAAGGTAATCCAAGAATAACCTAAGCATTTAAGTCCTAACATGGATAGTAGCATTACTTCTAAACTGGCCCCAAACTTCATTCTGAGTTTTTATTGTCTTTCAGCATCTAACTTCCTAAATCACACAGTCGTGACTCAAGGCAGAAAAGCATGAAGTGCTTTTGAGCACCCACAAGCTTTGAGAGCCATGGCCAAAAAAACTCCCTGAACCCAACACTTTTCAAGTGTAAAAGCAAAGCACTATAGGAAGCATGCACCTTAAACAGAAACTCTTCTGTAGCTGGCACACATTTGGAACACCAACTTCTGTTCAATTGCTTCTTACCTTCTTCCTTCCTCACCCTCTCAAATATGTGTAATTGAAGTGTTAGTAACCAGCCTCCTAAAACCTGAAGCACTCCTGTATGTGAGCTGTTACATTTAAGTACTCTTGCTAAGTGTTAGGTTATTCATTATATAGTGCTTCTACCTGCTGCGGGTATTTGATAGGGCTGTATTGATCGAGGAGGAAGTACAAACTGATGGATGGTTGTGGACCCATCAAATTCTCCTCTTAGCTTGATGTCAAATATAACTGAAGTCTGCAATTAAAAAGAGGAAGTTAGTATTGACAAATGTGAATCACCACCCATCTACWTGCATTCAGTCTGCTTTTCACATTTCYRTCTTGTATTCTCTGTTAGAATCATRGAATGGTTGGGGTTGGAAGGGMTGTACTGGGGTTGATGACATTTTTCACAGATCAGGCTGCTCAAGGCCCCACCCAAYCTGGCAYTGAACCCTTTCARYRATGGGACATCCTSTTCCAGGKTCTCACCACCCTCACTGTAAAAAGCTGCATCYCTGGTATCCCATCTAAACCTATCTCACTTTTGTCTAAAACCACTGTCCCTAGAACTGCCCTAGAAAAAAAGTCTCTCAGTCTGCCTTGCACAACATATCTCTTTGACACTGCATAGTTCAGGATGCTAGAAACTCTGAGAAAAATTGTATATCTTCCTCTGATATCCTCATACTTCTACCATTCAGTCTTGTTCAACTCAAGTCACTAACACTTCTACCCAATATGGACCACCAGGGAAAGAAGCTTTGCTTTCAGTGCCAGTAAACTTCAATTACTGGTGTCTCCCAAAGGCCAAGTGAGTTTTCTGGGTTTCTATAGTCATGTTTAGAGCTTGACCAAAACACTGGGGAGGAAGTTCTCTGGGTTAAATGCTGATGTGTAGAATTAACATGAAATAYAACAGAAACATCAACTAATCCTCCCAAGGAGGTAACGTGCCCCAGTTCTTGAAGTTGTCCAAGAAAAGATGATACAAGAAGTACAAGCCTTTTCCAAGTTAAGAGCAAAGTACCACTTTAGCTTAACCACTGACCAAGCCTTGCTGCTGGGACTACAGACAAGAAGTTTTACCTATGCTACCAGATACACAAGAAGGGTGAGTATTCATATGAKGTTTTAGAGAGCCAGGCCTTCAGACTAAGGGAGCGTAAGTTTGTGGCACAGAAACATTATCATTCAAATGTTTGTGATATGGTAAGTTTCCCAGCATTGATTATTTAGTATCCAATTTAACTCCATCTCTTTGTATTAATGCCTTAAAAACCTGTACAGTGCAGCAGCAAAGCATCATAAGAACTGACGAGAAGCAAAAACAGTATAAGTAAAAAGCAGGCAGTASCCACAGCCCAGATTATATGTTAGCCCATCAGGATAAAAGGGTCAATTTGAATCTCTTACATCTCTTACAGTGTTATGGTTTTGGTCCTGCAAATACTATGGCTTTTGGCCAAGCTGAGCCCAAAGGAAAATAATTTCTAAATTATTAGGTTAATAAAACCTGCCCCTAACTTCTCAAAGTTATGGCACAACACAATATACATACACAATATAAATAAATCAGACCTCAGTATCCTGATGATGCACTACCACCAAGTTATCCACTACATTCAGTGCAAACTTCCCAGTTCTGTTCAGCTTTAAAATATGTGTCTTCTTACAGGAGCCCTCTCTATGGAAACAAAGAGAAACGAGAACTGGTCAACAAGCCTGTTTAGACTACAAAAGATGTCTTTTTTGTCCTGCTTTTGCTGGGACTCAGTTTATTTTCTTCCTAGGAACTGGTACAGTGCTGTATTTTGGATTTAGTATGAGAATAACATTGATAAGACASCAGTGTTTTAGTTGTTGCTRAACAGTGCTTACTCTAAGTCAAGGACTTTTTGGTTTCCCATRCTCTGCCAGTGAGCAGGTGTGCAAGAAGCTGGACCAGGCAGCAGACCTGAACTGGCCAAAGGGATATTCCATACCCTAGGACATCATGCTTGGTATATAAAGTGGGGGAAGTTGGCCAGGAGGCACAGATCAGTGCTTGGGACAGGCTGGGCAGTGAGCAATTGCTATTGTGTCTCTTAATTTTCATGGGTTTTATTCTCTCCTGCATACACTTTTCATTATGACTACAACCAGTTTTTACTTTATTTCATATCTTAAACTGTTCTTATTTCAACCTATGAGTTCTACCTTTTCCTGAGTCTCCTGCCCCTCCCACCAGGGGTTTGGGGGAGCAGCTGGTGGTACTTAGTTGCCAATTGGGGTTAAACCACATCACTGACACAGATGTGTTCTTCATTCTGCTCTTACCTGGCTAAGTGATAGAGCACTACTTCTGCTCCTGTACTGTTGGAAGTCCTTGAGTGATGCCTCAAATACAGAACATAAAGCTGCCCATATCTAGCAAGACAACAGGATTAAAGCATTATTTTCAATTAAGAGCTCTACTGCTCTCTTAGAGCCAAACATTTAGCCTACAAGAAGAGATGAGATTACCTAAATCAGGTAATCTTTTCATTAAAATTGAAGCAGGACTTGATAAATCACAATGCATGGCCTATACTCATGCAAATTAGGTATCTGTGAACGATTCCTCTATCAAAATATCAACTAAACAATAAAACATTCTCCAAACTTCTGCGGTAATCCAGAACAATGCCATGTAAGACTTCCCCATTTGCTTCTCCTCCCCCCCTTGCCCCAAGAGAGTTGTTCAGATGCTTTGTCCAAGGCAGTATCTGAAGTGCTTTAAAGCAACAGCACTGCTAAAACAAGAAACAAATGCAACCATTGTAATGTCCTTGTCTTCTGCCAGCTCTCCCAAACTGTCACTCCCGAGAAAGACGGTAGGTGAGATACGTACATTGTAGCCATAGCAATATCTCTTTCAGAAAGGCTGAGCTTGGATGACTTGGGTGCTGCAGGTAACTCAATTTCAAATTTTGACAGTTTTGACATAGTCCCACCCTGTTAAACAGCAAAACAAAACCGTCACAGCCTGAAGCTGAAGGGTGTGAGCCGCCTTTGCCCGAACGCTGGATCACCAGCGCCCCCACGAGGCGACGGGCAGTCATAGCCCAAAAGAAAGGGTTCTGTGCTTTCTTCCCTAAAAAAAAACCCAAATGCTTCTTAACACACTTTCGTAATTTCAGAAGCTTTATCGTCCTGATTTTATTATTTCAGCTAMAAAATATTTCTATTTTAATTCAGTTAAGACAAATCTGTATGCAAAACCCATGTACAATTGGTCTGGAGATCTCAAACAGCAATTCTCTTAACTTACTTTCCCCCTATGAGAAAAATAYATGGTCCAACTCTTAAATAACTGCTTCCTGGGAAGGAGAAAATATCACTACCTCCTAGCAGTCACAGTCTTCCTTAGTTCCTGCCTTATATTTAAAGCATGTCCCTTCTGCCCAAGGCTTCTGCTCTCCTCTTCCCCTTTTATATGGAATTTATATTTAAGCAAGTTTTCAGTTTCCAAAGCTTCTACTGAAATGCACTTCCTATTCTTATTGTTTCATTATTGAGTGTGAAGTGTGAATACTACAGAACTATTTCCTTTGTGATATCTTTGTTTTGAAGTATTACTTTAGTACAGGACCTTTCTCAAGAGATCCTTAATATTACCTTCTGAACACAAGATAAAAATTATTTAGCTTCAAGTTACAACTTGACACAAAATGTGAAGAAGGGGGAATCATAACCTAAGTTGTTAAAAAGAAAACTGYGAAAGGCTAGTAGGCTCCTCCCAGCCACCTAAGAGAACATCATTTCAGGATGCATTACAGACCCTACACAAGATTAACACAAACCAGGAAATCCATGTGAATAAGATGCTTTCTAATCTCTTCCTTTGAACTGCCGCAGAAATCTTCCTAATCCATTRACAGGAACAAGACAAATGCTGTAGTTCTTTTCCTTTTTTTAAAAATCACCTGACTGCATCATTAACTGAAAGAGATTCTGGTTTTCACAACATACTTTTTCCAAGATAAAAAGTATTTTCCCARTAAGTGTTGCCCACAGGGAAGAACACCAAAAGAAAYAACTACTCTAGACAAAGCCCTCTCTGGCTTGGGACAACAGTTGTTTCTTAAGTGCTACCTCTTCTTTATCACTTTTTCATCCAGTCATACTTCCAAGGTTATAATTATATCACAAGAGAAAGCCCCTTATGTTTTCTTTATCATACTACAAAGAGCAAATGTTCATATKAAAAGTAAATTATAAATACCTTTTTAAGTGACAAAAAATTTCTTTAAAGACATTGAAGTCATAAAATATTTAGTCACCWCCAATTTTTTCTTTCCTTTCTCAAGATCAACTGTCCAGCCTTGTCTGGACACACACCTTTCCAAAGAGCACAYGAGAAAGAGTGAATTACCTAATTCTAAGCCATCACCTAGGGGCTACCTTATAGATTTGCTTGTTGTCATGCAAGGATGTGAACACATGCACCTCCTCTTGRAAGAAATTCAAGCAATAGAATATTTGGATGAAGAAGCAGTTTAGGAAAAAAAATGCAAATGACAAGTTTGGAACATTTCCCTTTACCTTGAAATAGAATGGCTGCAGGACATTGCCAAGGACAGTGGTTGAAAGCAGGATGACAGAGCTCTCTGGRCAATACATGTACCAATTAACATTAATGCTCTGGTTCTTCAGAAGCTTTAAACTCCGTTTCTCTGGCAATACCTGGAAACACRGAACATTAGCATTATACTGCCACCAGGATTCCAACAGCATAAATGCTAACAGGAGCAAGGAATGCTAAGCAAGAACAGTTAAGTGTAAAGACATTTACCATGCTAGAATTAAAAAAAAAAAAACAAACCAAAACCTGACAATTACAGCTGAGACCCCCATTTTACTGTAGCTAAGGAAATAATTCACATCAAATCCTAATGAGCTCAAAGGTGCTGTGTTTTCCCACTCATCCAGAYCTGGGTGTAAGTTCTGTGCACAGTGGAGAATACAGCTACCTTGATACMACTAGTGAAGTTTTATTAAAAAGTTATTCTTACAATATTCTTGTTGCCTTTACTCCCCAGCTTCCTTAATCTTTTTTATTTTGAGAACTAAGTATATAAATCAATACCTTTCTTCATTTCAAGGCCTTAAATATCYTCTCCTTAAAAAGACACTTATTTGCTTTAGTCCTTTTACCTGCAGGGTTGACATTCATGATCCTTTCAGGTGCTAAAATATGTATTTTCCCCCCTCACTCRKCAGGAAATAATGCTGCTTTTTCAGTTACTTTCTTTAGTTCCARTTGTTAGTAACACTAAYTATGAGAAACACTGTGCCTTAGCTCCAGGATTAAAACTATTGGGAAGTGCACAACTTTTTTTTTAGGAAGTGTTTAAATATCCCTCATCATGAATGTTACAAAGGRTTATTTATTCATCAGACATTTTAAAAACAGATGCAAAGGAAATTACACAGAGGAACTCAATGAGGTCAATAGAGGAGAAAGCTGCAAGTTGCAGAAAGGTACTTTCTAGTCAATTAGTTCTATGCCATCTTTTAAGCATTTACACATCTTCCCCAACGCTGATTTGTTATGCATGTAGTGGTATTTCACATTAGATTTAAATACTCATKTCCATGCAAGCCAAGAGCTTCTTTTAATCTGGAGTTCCCAAGGCTTAGTTGAGTACTCCTTTATACAAGGTCTTACAACYTGTAAATCATAAATTTGCCCTGGCCTAAAAATGTATTCTTCTTCAAAAAAATTTAAAATTGTACTCTGCAAACCAAATCACAGAAATAGATTTTTTTGACAGTACACTTTCTCAGTTRCAGAGACAAGAAAAGAATTCAAATATGCTGTTACAACTTTACATTTCCAAATCTCTAAGCATGTCCTATGGGRGTCATTTGTATTACCTGGTAGAATTCAATTCCTTGATCTGTGATGAAGACAATTTCTGTAGAACTCGTCCAGCAGAATCCTAGAATATTGGCATTCTTTGTCTTTTAACAAACAAGCAAACAAACACTCTTTTACTTGGAAAAATTAACTATTCTGGTAAGCCAATATTACTTAATGAAAAACATGAGACCAAAGGCAATTTAAGTATCCAGTCTCTGGAGCTAATACTTTTTGGCCAACCAGACACCCGGCATGCATCAGTTCTTTTATAAAGCATTCCCAAAYTACATATGAACACAACTACTGTACAGCCTGGATTTTTGGCAGCATTTAAGATTTACAAGTTAAATAAAAATAATAATAATAAATTACATTTATTATACAATCAATTTTTCTTTTCACCCTAGATAAAACTAAGCTCCTCTGCTTCAAACTCTACCACCAATTCAACCTGTTCCTGACATGAAAAACAGGAAGAGATGTTGAGAGAAACTAAAATTTAAGTAAAAAATTTGCCATGACTTCACTCAGAATCTAGTACTATTACACTCCAAAGTTTCATTAACATAAAAGTTTTGCTAGAATGGTTTACTTAAACTCATAATCCTAAATAATGAAGCAGACAGTGTTTCAGCTTTAAAGACTACAGGGATAAAAGGATCTGTGCAAATTAGATGTACAAAAATTTACTTTATCATTCAGTTACCCAAAAATATAATTTGTTTTAGTTAAAAGCTGGAAAATACCAAACAATGACAATGGTACTTGTTTCTGGTAAATAATCATCAAAAATTAGAAGGATTATTAAAAAATAGCAAACATTATATGAAAACTAGTAATAGCTTACTGTTACTGAATAGTGACATTAGGAAAGAACATCCACATTAACATATCTGACACTAATATAATCACTGTCCACTGTTGCTGTATCATCAGCACTTTGTCTCTGCTCCTTACCAAACCTTGACATTTGTTATCCCCACAGCATTTCTGCTCCCTCTAGGAAACAATTATATTCACAAGACAGGGAAGTTTTTCCTGGTATTGTTAACATCTGTTTGTTCACTCAATTTCAATAGACAGTAGTGCCTACATATCTCATTTCCTTGATGTTAGTGTTTTGAAAGGTACCTCAATTAGTTCTCTTGCAGTCACCAGCTGAACTAAGATCAGAGTTTCACTTAAGCATGTAAGCTTGGGACATTTAACTCACCTTACATTCCTGTGTATATTCTAGCTGAGGGCTATCTGGAATAAAATTCAAAAAATCCTGCAAAAACACCCATTAAGTGTATCAGCAATTATGAAGCACAGACAAGATACATACATAGATAGCAAAGAACAGATATTATTTTATCAAACTGTTTTGGATGTGATATATATATAGAGAAGAAAAACTTATGTTGCACCTCACCCTTGCCAGAGTTGGTTCCCCCTTACACTTTTTCTTTACATGATGATACTAGCAAGACAACAGTGTTGCCTGACCAGCCTCTCAGGATGATGGAGGAATTCTCACTACAGCTGTTGTTAGCCAACAGACTTCTAGAACATTTGTCTCAAAGAATTTTACTCTGGAAGTAGAGGATTTCCAGCCCAAATTCCCTAGCTGCAGGCTGTAGGTTTCTTACCACACTCTTCAAAGTTCTCTGCACAGCCAGGATCTTGTTCCCCAAGGAAAATTTGATGCACTTCACTTCTCCTTTGTCCTCCATCCTATACAGAAAGAAACAGAAGTTATGGAAATATAATCTAAAATAGTTTCTTAAAGAATATACCCTAAAAAAAGACAATGACAGAGAAAAAAAGTGTAATGCAAATGCTTCTGAATATAGATTATTACTCTTCCCTGACTAATAYATTCAAAACCCAGACTGACAAAAATGGCAGCTCACTCGTCAGAAGTCCTGAWCACATCAATTACAGAATCATGGCTAAGGTCACACAAATTAGCACCTGAAATCACTGCAAATGCTCAGCTCTGTTGGCCTGTGATGTGAAACTGGAAGACTTGTGGAGTATCCAAACCTGCATCCTCAGTTCTGTGACACCAGCATCCTGCAATCTGCTCTGTTACTTTCAGAGCTACTGCTAGCTGACACAAGCCTCCTTGCTTTCCCACTAGGACACAGTCTCAGGAAGAACTTCTGGTGTTAAAAGGAGAGTGAGGCTGTTTTCATACCATTAAAATAAATTTTAAAAGTATTTTTACCAAACAAGCCTCAGCACAATTGGCATGAATAAGGTATGTAGTTCCTTCAGCATATGTTATTAAGTCAGGCCAAAGAGAGAGACAGTCAAGTATGAAAATAGTGGGACATCATGAGGTTTACTAAGTATTTTCAGCTCCTTCAGGATTGACAAGTGTAATCAAATAGAAAAGTAAAATAAACCCAGCATTTCAGGGCAGGCCCTATGCAATATCCAAGAGATGACAGTAAACACATCYTAATTACAAATTGCCTCATCCATATTTGGATTGATGTGGAATAAAGGAATACTGCCTTACATATGCACAGCACAGTACAAAGAGCCATCATTCTTAACAGAGACATATAAAATAGTTTACTCTTGTCAAATTCTGCAAAAATGTTTCCACGAGAAATGGAAGACAAAGAAGCCAATTCAGATGAAACAAGGTGWAAAACCTACATCTAGGTTTGGACACTGTGCTTGAATCACAGACATCACTTGCTAAACTGTATCCCTGGGTAAGTCATTGCTGCTGCAGGAATCACTCTCTCATATGTATAGCTTGCTTTAATAAAAGACTGTTGTTTAAAAAAAAAGAAGCCACAGCCTAATTACCTTTTCTCCCCAGAAGACCATAAGGAGAGAAAAGCATACCCTCTTAATTGCAAGATTATCTAAGAACAAATCAAAATATGATCACAACTACTTGTAAGTTTTATGYCTGAATTACAGTGGATCAGGACTAAGCACCACATAATTTGAAGATTACATCACTCTATCCCAAGATAAAGGTGCCTTACCTGAAGGAAATGGGATTTCTATCCTCCAAACCTTTAACAACAACTCCTGTAGCTCCACCAGATCGAACAGCAAAAACCTACAAAAAAGGTTTGAACATATATTTAAGTCCCTCAAAGTCATAACCTTCACCTGCTTCCTCTTTTTTTACTAAACACAATTTTTGCTCTTCTGCAGATCTGCCAGTTCACACTGAGACAATCTGGAATTCCAAGTTTACTTGGAGTTGTCAAATTGCATGCTACTGCAACAATCTTGTAGACATATTTTGAACTACTGGGCAAGTTAAATCAGTAWAAATCTTTAGAAGCCTTTATCTATGTTTTGTTTCTTTTATATTTTCCTAAGTCATGTACTAGTAAAAGTACCCAAGACATCAGGGTGACAGGGACATTGTTCTGCAATATCAGCTGTGCTGCCAGTCTGCTGTGCTCAGGCAGGAAATACAGGTGTCAAGATTATAAATTGCAAGCAAGTCCACAGCCTTACTAGAATGATAAATACTCAGTTTAAGTCTTCTTGGTATTATGGAGATAGAAAAGGAAGGCAACACTCTCTTAATCTCTGCAAGATGAGAAGATAGCACGGACAGGTCTCTCACTTGGGAAACTGGCATTGAAATGCTGGTTACAAATTCAGGGACACACACTGAAAATCAAACTATTTGAGATAGCAAGAAAACAGAGAAATAAATTTACACTGGAAAATACTAATCTTTCAAGTGAGTTCTCAACAACCACTTTCTATGTAGTTATATCACATCCACACTATGATACAGTGTCTCCTGACAGGGTATTTCAACTTGCCCTCAAAGATAATGGTTTATAAGAAGAAATATCTGGGAAGTCACCCAGTGGAAAACGACCTGGAGGTGCAGGATGACAGCAGCTGAACAAGAGCCAGTGTGTGCCCAGGTGGCCAAGAAACCAATGGCATCCTGGCCTGGATGAGCAATAGTGTGGCCAGCRGGAGCAGGGCAGTGACAGCCCCCTGTGCGCAGCACTGGCGAGGCTGCACCTCCCGTGCTGTGGTCAATTCTGGGCCCCTCAGTTCAGGAGGGACACTGAGGGGCTGGAGCATGTCCAGAGAACTGGCAACAGAGCTGGGGAAGGGTCTGGAGCTCATGTCCCCTGAGGAACAGCTGAGGGAGCTGGGTTTGTTTAGCCTGGAGAAAAGGWGGCTCAGGGGTGACCTTAYYRCTCCCTACAACCACCTGAAAGGAGGCTGTAGCCAGCTGGGGGTCAGCCTCTTCTCCTKGCAACCASCAACAGAACCAGARGACATTGCCTTAAGCTGCMCTGGGAGAGATTTAGGTTGGACATYAGGAAAAATTTCTTCCCTGAAAGGGTGATTAGACACTGGAATGGGCTGCCCAGGGAGATGGTGGAGTTACCATGCCTGGAGGTGTTTTAGAAAAGCCTGAATGTGGCACTTAGTGCCTGGTCTAGTTAACACAATGGTGTTCAGTGAAAGGTTGGACTCAATAATCTCAGAGACCTTTTCTAACCTAAATGATTCTGTAATCCTTCTGAGCAGASTGCAACAGCAAGAAACACACCCCAGAAATACTGCTCCCTCTCCAAACATGCCACTGATAATGTCCACACATGGGGCAATGCATGCCAGCCAGATGGGRAAGAAAGCCTGAAGGTTCTGACTCCATGAATGCCGAGGTCAAAGAACGGTTCCAGGAATTAGGCAGTGGAATGCATCCACATCTGTATAAGCCTCATGACAGCCTGTAGATCTTTAAGCTATACTGAGCTGAGCTCTCAGGAGCCCATACAGACGTTAAGGAGAACCTGCTTAAAAGCACTAAAGCTAAGAAACAGCCACTTGGGTCTGTGCCATAAGGAAAGCTGTAATTCTTCTTTTTGTTTTTGTTTTTTTTTTTAATGAATATATTGAATTTCAGGAATTGAAAGGGGTGTGGAAAACTCAGGGAAATTAAGCTAACAGCGAAGTGACAAAGTTTGCCAGTCATGTGGGGACACTTGGAACAGAAAGGAAAAGTGCTGACTCCGATGAATTCCAGAAAGACCTTACGGCAGTGCAAATAAGGAAGGTGAAATCCAACCTAAGAAATCGGCAAAGGAAAAATTAAAAAAAAAAATTAAAAAAAGAAAAATTCCGCACGATGACAGGTCCTGAGGGGGACCAGCCGGGCTCATGCCCGGCTGCGTAGGGACAGGAGGAAACCAAAGCCGGGCAGGGAACCAACGCCAAGGCGGCGAGCAGCAGCGGGCCGGGCTGAGCCCCYAGGCCCGGCTCCGCAGCCCCGGCCCGCGGCAGGGCCCCGCCGCCCCCACCTGCTTGTTGGCCTCGTCGAAGAACACGCAGTTCACGGGGTTCGCCTTCTCGAAATGCACGGGCCGCGCGCACAGCGCCAGGTAGCAGCCGCCGCCCTCCGCTCTCCCCTCGCCTTCTTCTTCTCCTCCTCCTCCTGCTGCTGCTGCTGCCGCTCCTGCCGCCGCTCCCAGCGCCTCGTCCTCGGGCGGCCCCGGCGGCTCGCGGCTCCCGGCGGCGGCCATTGCCGAGCCCCGCTCCCGAGCGGCCGCTTCCTGTTTACACCCCCCACCCCCGCGCGTGACGCCGCGCGCTCCCGCCTTAAAGGCGCCGCGTCCCGGGACAGAGCAGGGGACAGCGGAAAGGTGTCCGGCAGTGCTGAACACCCATGGGTGAAAGATAGCTTAACAAAGGAAAACAGAAACCTGCAGAATCTGCTTCAGGAAAGGGGCGAATGCTGGCAAGGTGGGAAAARAGAAACGCGTAGAATTACAATGCAGGACCACATTGCAAGTATTAGAGGAGGGATATAAGGGAATTAAGGTGCCAGRGTAAGCTCTGACTCCAACCGGTGTCACYTACCAGGGCACCGCTCTAGCTGGGRGGATTTATTCTGCTCTTAAAAGCAAAGCTAGCGGACCTTAAAATAGTTAGGCAAGCAAAAGTACCCTCTTTCTCAACCAAGTGTGGAGGCCCCAGCAGCAGGATAGGGCTTTTGGCCCAAACTTTATAGTGATTTTTAAAACCAACCAAMCAAAACCCCAAAACTTTTATGTGGAGAAGAAAAGGAAACAACTGCTTCCGAGATCTGCCTTTATTTGTCCACATTTACTGCAGCATCACTGTCACTATTGATCCTGCTCCTTGGCAGGAAACTGCTTTTTAATGGCTTGTTGTAAAATAGTTCAGGAAAAATATTACTAAAGCATTATTGAAGTCAAAGTCTGGCTTGGTCCTCAGCATTTATGCTGAACATGTATTTTAGTTTGGACAACCAAACAGCAATGGGATTTTTTTGTTGATGCACTGGCAAATGCCTTAGCTCACTAGCATAATGTAAGCCCTACATTATGATCTACAAATTGTGTGAGAATATCAATTACATGTTTGCTTATTAGTTTAGAAAATTTAAAAAGATGGGGGAAAGACTAAAATCATAACAATTTTAAAAATTGTTAAACAATTGAAAAAAACAGTAGCATAGTTTAGTATGGGAGAAATAGAAATGTAAGTACCAGATACTAACACAGTATCATGCAAACAACTGTTGGATGACTTGTGACCCAGTTAGTCCACTTTCACATCAGGCTAGAGATACTGAGGTCAAAACTTAGAATTACAGCAAGTTGTTTGTTCTGCAGAACCCTCCTGCAATATCAAACAATTCTGTTAACTGGAGATGACAAGTATATCCAAAGCTTTTAAAGTATCTTAAAGTTTGTCATTTTTTTACAGAGTAACAACATTTATTGCTTGTTAGCCAGAAGTTTTGTTAATCCAGGGTGAAAATTCTACTGACAYTTACCCTTCTCCTACTTCTTTAAAAAACAACATGGACTTCCTGCAACTGCAGTAGAAACTTTGAGGGGAAATCAGCAGACAAGTAAATAAAACTTGAAACTCATCTAATACAAACAAACCGTAATGGTCAATTTCAAATCTAAGATTCTATTTGCCCAATAGTAATCCTGGAAACTTTTCTTTCAAAGGAGTACAGAAAAATGCTTATTTTAGCAAATTCTTGTCTTCAACTACTTGGAAACATGTCCAGGTGTCTTAAAATCAAAGCAAATTCCTGAACCATTTTTACTGTTGGAAGTGAAAATATAATATATTATATAGTATGTCATATATTTGGACCCAGTAGCTTTAAATTAGAGTCAAGGAAAATAGCTTCATTTTTTGGAGGTGTGTTGGGGTTTTAAAGCCTGTGCTAGACAGATTTTAGCAAAAAATTAGAAAGTACTGTAACAACTAAGGCTTTGGTCCAAGAGAGATACAAGCAGGGGCTTATTTCAAAAAGTAACTCAAAAAACTCCCCTCACTTCCTGTTATTTCTGCCTTCTTCCTCTCACTAGATGCAAATAGCTGTRGCAATCAGTATCTTCCTTATACAAGAACTTTTTAAGGTATTAGCAACTGTTCTGAGATTTTTTTTTCCTCTTAAGAAATGTTAAGAATATTGAAACTAGTTATAAGCCAAGAATAGGACTATCCTTTTTAAAACAAAAAGCCTTCTCCTCTGAAGGAGATCTGGCTATCTTTGACAACAGCAGCTTGTAATGCTCTTGAAGAGGTTAGCACTTCCCTTGCAGTACCTGATATCTGTTCTTTCCCTGATACATTATTTTGGGAAACTTTCACTAAGAAATTCGGAACAGACTTAAGTATCCAAAAGATACAAGTTCCTTTATTTCAAAAGTAAGGGGTAAATGCAAGATACTTGYCTGATTTAGAAAAAGGAGGAGGATCCAAGTGTTGGGATGAAACTGGCAAAACCAAGGTCGTTTACTGTTCATGTAGTACCCACCCAAACAGTCATTTTTATATTGTTGTAAGGAATTAGTGTAGTCCTACCCTAAGATTGCTGTAGTGAAGCACCRAAGATCAGTGAAGGTCTCTGTGATGCAAAGAACCATGCAAGAATACCACCACAAGATCTTAAGATTTTTACTTCACCACCAGTTTTCCAACAAAGAGATAAAAAAGTCACTTTCACAGCACACTGTGAAGAGGTCACATGTAGCATCACTATATTCTGCTTGATAAAGAGCAGCATCAGAAACTAGAAACCAGAAATCAGTTAAAAAGAAGTTGATCAGAATTCCTTAATTCCAAACTATCCCACCACATCAGTTCATCTCTAAATGTGTTTTTGGGAGAGAAACATCAGTAGATTTTTAGAAGTTGCTGAAAAAAAAAAAATCACAAAAAACTGACATTAAGAATAAATAGACTGTGGAAACCAGTATCAGTCATCATTATTTCTAAACAAAGCTTTTTTCGCTTACAAGTGCAAAAARAATACTCAGATTTGTCTAGGATTATCTTTAGGGCAAGAATATTTGATGCTCCAGACTGATATCCTAGATAGAGACAGGATTATTATAGCTTTATTTTTGGCTTGCACCAAGTTCTTGGAACCATTGGTGTATTAAGAGTGAATCTGCCTGAACTGACTCTTTATTATACATCGTTGACTCACGATTTCCTGACATGTCACCAAATAAGTCCTCTGCTGGTTGGATTCAAATCTGTCTCCCATGTAACACCCAACAGTATTTACAGAGATAATTAGAGCCACGTGCCCTGTACTTCAAATGAAGAAGTTCAGACTTTAGCATCTATATATTACTCTGCTAAATTAACATTTTCATATGATTGCAGTGCACACTTTGCCTTTTCATTTTGCCCTTGGTGGAGATGGATGAAAGACATTGTGTCCATTCACAATGTTTAATTAGTTTTACAAGTTGCCCTGGGGAAAAAAAAGAGAGGGACTCTTCTAGTGTGCTTTCCCACTAAACACTTTGGACAATATAGATGATTTTTAAWTTTTTTTTTAGACTAAAAGATATGTAAGCTCTGAATCATGCAAAATATGACCATCTGAGCTCCATTAGTCTAATGTAACTGGGCAATTGRTGAAGTTGTCAGTCTGTTAAAAGTGGTAGTGACAGTCCATTCTCACAGTGCCAGCCTGATGTGTGGGACAAGTTAAAAAAAAAAAAGCAAACCACTTGAGGCATCACCATATGTTTTCCATTTTGGTATTCCCAGCCAACCCCCTCTCGACATTGGCAGTTGACATTTATCACTGCACCAACATAGTTAGAAGCAGTAAATTCGTGTTTTGTTTCTTCAGCTGCTATAAACTCAGTGCTATTCATCATATATAGGTGGGTCTCCATCACTGGAAAACGTTGACAGTTTCTTTCCATGATTCTGCACGTGATCTTCATTCATCTTCTCCAAAGCTTCAATCTAGAGAGCCAAAACCAAAATTGTGCTGAAATCATGAAACCATRCCAGTAGCAGAACACTTCCAAACAGCATTAAAAAGTAGCTTTTGGGACCAGAGCAGGTGTGTAAAATGTTGCTATTTCAAAGACTCAGTCACATGTAACAGCTCAAATACAGTCAGGTATATCTTGAAACACCTGTTCTCAACAAATTACTAAAATGAGCAGCACTCCTTTACCTTTTGAAGCTAGGTAAATAAAATGCACCAMTTGCAGGGAGGACTGGATGATTTCTTAAGACTTCAGCTGTATTCCTCAAAGTACAGAAGAGTGGCTTTCTCCAGTGATACAGAGATTGTGRAACTGTGACACTGTTCCCTTTATCTCTTTCTTACTTTGACCACCTGCCTCAGGAGTCACCTAACTTCCAGCTCCCACCYACTCCATGCTGAACTAACACAAACCTGCAATGCCATTAGCAAGTAGGGAGAGTAGAATTTTCACATTGCCCTTACTTTAAATAGAAAATAGAGAACGTTTAACAACTAGTTTTTTTAAAAGCTGATATCAGAATGCAGGCCTTGAGGAGTTACAGCCAAAGGTTGAAAATTAAAAGTGACCAAAGATTCCCAAGTCCGTATTTACATTAGAATGATTTTAAACTTCAGAATTAAAAATGCTAGCCTAAACTTTAAATTCAAATAAATTAACATCTAAACCGTGAAAAATAAGTGGTAGAATTATTATTTTTTAACCAAACTTCCCTTTTGCTGTACAACCTTAAATRTATGTAAGGCAAGACAACAGCTTTTAAACTAAAACAGATCACTAAATTTGCCTTAATCCTGGAATGAAGCAACTATATTCAACATGAAGTCGTTTCTGCTTGATAGCAGGGGGTCAGGAAAGGGGGCAGAGAGGTCTGTCAATCTGAGTTTTTGTAAATGTTTGTACTGGGTTCAAATACTCAAGGTTTTAAAAAGATGCAGAATGACTGCTGAAATTTTGCTCACACCAATCACACAAACTAAATGCAAACTAAATGTGGGAAGTTAAGGAATTATAGTAGCTGCCATAGCTAACAAAATTAAAATTGTTAGACAGAGAAAGCTGTACCTCTGCTTGGAAGTCTACTTCATTGTCAGCTGTAATATTTAAACCTGAGACGGCRTTGAAGAGTTCACGCTCATTAAGTGCTTCTGCCACACCTCCTTTCTGGAAGAACTAGTCAATATAAAGAGCACACATTAAACACTTTACTAYAGAGAACAAAATACTCCTTTGACTTTCCCCAGTTACTACRTTTACCCAAAATTACATTTTTATTTTTGTTGACCCACTGATAACATAACTGAAAGAAGTTTTAAGTTCTAATTTTACTTTTCTACATTTTTTTCACTTTCAGAGAAGGACACTACCAGCATGGAAAATGTGCAAGAGTAATCTTCTATATATCTAGGCTATGTATCTTAAAAAACATGCAGCATAACAGAAGATTGTCATACAAAGAGGTCCTACCTGTGAAACATTCCTACAGTCTCTGAACAAAAACTCAAGTCCATGRGGATGGGTTGGCTCCACAGACTGACTGACATCAATGAGCCAGACCTGTAGTCACAGAGAATTAGCAATTCACTTTGTATTAGTATTTCATGGTAGATTAAACTTTTCCCCAAAAATTAAGAACAAACTCACCTTCCCATCATGCCAAAGCATGTTGTATTCACTCAGATCTGCATGGACYAGGTTGCACTCTCTATACAACTGCTGCATCATCTGCAAGGAACCAAATTAATGAAGGATACTCCAAATAAATATTGCTAGCATGACTATATATTAAAAAAAAAGCCAAAACAACCCCACCTGTCCCTAATCACCCACATAATTTACATAATTTTTACCCAGTCTTCAATACACTTCCATTCAGGGAATTGCAGTTTTGGCAAACTGCCAGCAAACTAAGCTTTTTATCACTGARCTTAGCTTTGGCAAAGTCAGAAGAGCTACTCTGGTAAACTCCAGTCAGCTCTGCCAAGCAGTCCAAGTGCAGGAGACAGATAAGCATGTTCTCTAAATACATGTCATTTTCACTCCTATTACACAGGAAGGAAGGCTCACAGTTGTAGAGACTGAATCCTACACAAATTCACTTAAAACACAGCTGTGTTGCTCACAGTGTAGCCTTATTCTTTGAGACCCAGACCATTCCTGTTACCAAGCTGTGGGGCTRGTTGCCTGGTTGGGTTTTGTAATAATGTAATAGTGAGTGCACAGTTAGCAGGTGCGTGTTTGAACCAAGAGATAATAGGAAATTAAAGCATCCACCATGCAATATTCTAATTAATTCTCCAGCTTCTAGGTTTGCTGAAAAGGGGAAGGGCCATCCTCTGGAGAGTGCTTAAGCGTTGTAAATTAAGTGTTTGGTAAGCCCAGAAAGACTTCAGAGAATTTTCTAAACCACATACTGCTTCTATAAAAGAAGGATTACTTGCTCATAATTCCTCTGCTGCTAAACATCTGCCTGTCATCAAATTCCAATATGTTTTCCACTCAGCTTAAGATTAAATTTAATTATATTTTTCTCAGTGCCTAATTTCTTATTGGTTCTAAGTCACACATTAAACAGCAGCAAAATAAGACTTTGGACTTTGTATCTTGAAAATTATGTAAGCATCCTGAAAAGTAAATAAGTGCTCATTTGTCCTTACAGTTATTCCCTTAAAATAAAATACAACCCAGAACTGGAAGAGAAATCAGCATCATCTTACATTAAGAATCTGATAGTAGGCCTTTTTCATATCTTCACTACTAAGTGTTACATCCTTTAGTTTAGGAGCTGGGACTTGATCCTGGCCAATGAAAGACATAACCAAGACGTGTTTCTTAAGGATAACCACTTGAGGACAAGGAATTCCTGCATTTTGCATTCTGGGGATCAGAAAACAGATACTGATTAAGAAAAACAGAACAGAAGTTTCAAAGTCCCCAAAGTTCTAGTTCCCACTATCTCATTTGCAACCTGAGAGCTGTGTGAGAAACTTGAGTAAACAAAGTCCTTGAGAGAACTGAAAACTGAATAATTATATACATTTCACAGTATTTCACACAGGAAAATTCAGATTCTGAAGTTATAAGTTAATCTAAAAACGCCCACTGAATACTAATCACTTTTACAACTAGAACCTGTTAATTTCATGAGCCTGTAAATTCTGCAGCAAAATCACTGAAGATACAGAAAGCTTATTAAATGGTAAAAAACCAGAGGCTTATTCAATCTGTGCCAGGTTGTATATTATTTTKGCCTAAAAGTCAAATACCCAGACATAAGAGTATCTTCCTTAAACAGAGAACAGGAAACTGACAGGCATTTGGCAACTACACTTCCTTTCTCTTTCTTTACCTTGTTAAGTTATGCATTTCTTTCTCAGCCCACATACGAATAATTTTCCGTGGATTCAATTTACTGAAGCGGTCTTTAAATCTGTAGTCATCCTTAATGTATTTGTCACGGTTCTTGAATTCATTAAGAGTTGTTTTAAACACTTTAATGGCACATTCTGGAGGAATAACTTTATCTTCAGTTGCACTGCTCAAGGAAAAAGACAAATATATAACAAAGTTAACTACACACATATTTACAAGCAAATGCATGGGTTTGGGGTTTTATRCATTGCAATGTACAGCAATTTTTAATATAAGAGAGGATCTAATTTTCTATCACATTTAGAAGCAAACTTAAGTTTATAAAAGTTCTATGATTAAACTTACATATGAATGTTTGTGTTTTGGCATTTTGATTATAAGTTCCTTATCAAATAGGTTACTTCTCCCTATTTGTTAAGGCACATCTTTTCTCCCCAACTCCAACTTTCTCTCTTGACATCTCTAAATACATTATCTGTATTTGAGTTTTATTAGTTCTTTCTCAAACATCACTGGGTTMAAGTCAGTTAAACACAATGCAGTTGCCATAATGCACTCTAATCCTTCCAGTATGGCAGGAAGGATTCAAGAAGTGAGCAGCATCCCAACACTATTCCCAAGATAACATGAAAGTAACAAACAGCACCTCCACTGAGCTGCAAATATAGAGCTGACAATAGAGCAATCTCTATTGTCTAATGGAAAGACAACCTTCAAGTAGCCCAAGATCCTCACAACAGCCCTGTGCTCTGGGGTAGGCCAGTGGAAAGAGTGTCTCAAAAATCCCAAGATTTATTTTTTATAAAAGGAGTACATMTTTTTCCACAGAAAGGCATGGTGGATTTGTCCCCATTCATTAATAGCCTCCAAGGAGGAAAGTGGGGATTTTTTTACTTTACAGWTGGTATCATTTGGTTTTCAGATTTTGTTATTATCTGCATATACACAAAAACAGCCTTTAAGTCTCAGAAATAAAAAAGGTGCAGATGTTCAAATATTTTTGTGCTTTCTGCTTTTTAAATAATCCCTTGTACTTAAAGCTATCATCAGTAACAAACAATATACTCACTTTCCTCCATAGGCATGAAAAACAACAGACTCTTTTCCTGTGCTGATGCAGCCTGTGATAGTCTCCAGCATCCCAGAATTGACCATCTTGTACARAAGTAAACGTGTTTTAGGATCCACTGCTTTCTCCTACAAGAGATGAAYAGAATGAAGAGGCGAGACATGAATATTCAATTCAATAAAGCAATTCTTTGCTTTACCATGAGTTCACAATATTTATATATCACAAGTATTCAACTAAAAATAAGGTATTAATAAAATTTTTCTCAACTGACAGAGGGGAGAAAAAAAAAGCCAAACCAACATAAACACCTGATGTAAAGCAAATCTACTCCAGGACTGATTTATTACTCTTAGTTTCCCATCAGCTGTGCAGTACATAGAGAGTACTTTACTAATTGCAAAAATAGACAAATAGCACTTTCTACAGTGTTTTCAAGAAGCCTTTACAAATAATGAATCACAATTTCCCACGTATTATATTTCTTTGATATAAGTAACAATAAAGCAAAGCAAAACACACAAATTCGAAGAAGTCCACATTAAGAATTACCCAGAGGCCCTACTYTAAACTCACCCACACGGTCTATCAAGTAAATTCCTAAATTATTAGGTCAGTTGGTCACCTCATCTTCCTGAAACTTGTTATGAAGGCAGGTATTTGGAGCCACATGGTTCAGCTGCAGAGGATTAGTCCTCTGGATATTTCTATAAATAACTTCCAGGCAGTTTATTCATTGTAGCTGATTAAGAGACAAGTTTAGAAAGACAAAAAGAAAAAACCAGTAGCTGCTTGCTTTTACTTTGACATGGCTCTCACAGTAATGCAGCTCAAACAAAGAGCCTTTTCTAGTAGGAGCTGGCTGATATAATTTCCTTCAGCAACATTAACATAATGTTGCTTAGCTGTTTTACTAAAAACGGAATGTTGCAAGAAGTCACCCAGCAGTGTTTAGCTATTACACAAGATAAGAAGTAGACAGAGAGACTTTATTAAAAACATACAGCAGTAGAGTGCTCCTTCTTCTCATGGAGCCTTGCACTTCGACGTTCCTCAGAGTATGCATGCTGTTTTAAGGCATTGAAGACTTGATTTGACAGCTTTAAGTCCATCCCAATTCCATCCCCAACTTGGAATTCAGGTGCAAACTACGAGCAGAAATAAGAATTTAAGCATTGTTACTAGCAGAGGCCAAAAGCTGGCACAAACAGAAATTTTTCATTCTGATTTGGAAAGACTCAGGATAGATTTGGACCTATGTGAAACCCACTTTGTGCAATGTTGTCACTATGTTAAAAAAACACTGCTTTAAACTCAGAACTCAAAAAGTTCTGCCCACATTGATATGAGATTACCTAACATYCTGCAAAAATAGCACTTGCAGCATTTCCTTATTTACAGAAGTTGCACCAATTACCTTAAAGAAAATGAGAGATATGTACTACAGATAAACAGACTGAAAAGCTGTAAGTCAAACACTTGACTGAAATTAAGTTACTTGGCTTATCAGACAAAATTAATTAGAAGAAAGATTACACAACATCTCTGCTTTTCAAAAATAGCTTTCGTGTTTATTTGCTTGTGTGCCAAACTTGCTGATAGTTTTGTTTTGCCAAAACAGTTCTGTGCAAATTCCTGAATTGCTCAATAACAAACTATTATTAAACAGAAAACCCACAAAACTCAAACTGCCGATGTGAATAACCAATAAAGCAAAGACTGCATTGCTTTCATCCAACGGGGAAAAAATAAAAGTCCAGCACTGGTGGACAAGCATTAGTTCTTTGGCTGAATTGCAGCATTCCAGTTTTACGCACAAAAGAAGTTTCTCTACATTTTCACTTACATTTTCCATGCGAGCAGTGTTTTTTCTTCCACATACCACTTCATCATGTTTTGTAGTAATGTCTTTTCCTTTTCCTATGAAACCCCTTCTTGGTGTAGTAGTRGGTTTATCTGCCAGCAGTGAGAAAAATAAACTGAACTTTACAACTAAACAAACATAACCAMTGATCATAGAAGCCCCACAATATCCATAAAAGTAACATAATTTTACTTATAAACAGAATAAATTACTTCAATTGTACAATCTTAATACAGTCTTCTCTTATCCTAAGCATGACAGCTTCTTTGGCTATGTTACAACTTACTTCTCTGTCTTCTCTGGGATGTGAGACACATTTCTGGCATGCTAGGACAGGAGTATTCAGTATCATGTACAGATGATATGTAACCATATCATCCAAATGTAGATGACAGACAAGCACATCCCACAATACTTCCCATGTAYACTGGTTATTTTGCCAGATTCAGCCACTGAAGCCAATATACAGGCAGACAGAAGCCTGAAGTTACCCACTCAACCTCCTTCTGACACATCCCATGAAGGTAACCTGATTTTAAATGTAGCTGGTGTCTCTCCTGACATTAAAAAAAGACCTAATTTAACTTTGTCATTTTCTCAGGTCTACTGGCTGAAGAAATTGTGTTGTTTAAAGCTATCACATACCTGCTCTGTAGGGATCATGACGGGTATCCTGCCAATCAACCTCATCCTCTGAGCTGTCACTGTCATAGGGATGCACCTTCCGATAATTTTCAAAGGATATAGAGACTGGAGAAACAAAACAAATAAGCATGTCTGTGGTTATCAGGGACTTGCTACTTCCTCACAGCTCTGCCAATTTAAGCTAAGTGCCAAGAATAGCTCCAAATCAAAAATATTCTTTCTGATGAAGGTACCTTTGCTATCTCCATTGATCTTCTTCTCTTCACGCCGAAGTTGTGCATCGTATTCCCTGTCAAATTCCATCTGCAGCATCTGAGCTAACATTAGATCGCTAGAAGTGTCAATATTTTCCCCTGTAATAAATGGTCCTTCAGCAGCACTACATAAGATGAAAACAAGAATTTWAAAAAAATTAAACACAGAAGAAGAAAAGCAGAAACACTGCTTTATACCACTTTCCCACTCTATACAACAGACTTCAGCCAGAGCWGCACAGAAAGGAATGGATCTCAGCTGTCTGCCTCCTCTCCAAGCCAACACTAAATATTAATAGATCATGACTTCATTTATCTTTGCCACTAATTTACGATGCAAATTTTACTTTAACTTTTGCTTGTTTACCATTCTGCAAGAAGCATTAAGCTCTATTTTTAAGATGTCCTTCAGGAAAAAAAAGGCTACAGGTATAYGCATGTGTATACTTTTTTATATGTTTAAAACATCCCAAATTGTTTTGTGTTGTTCTGCTCCACAGAAAAAATAGTCAAAATTTGTACAATTTTAGAACTAGTAAGCTCTTGGCCTTTGTTTAGATCTTTCAAGTAGTGGGAGGATACAGGTGATATACCTGACATTTCTCTAAATATAGCTTACAGACTGTGTTAACACCYCCAGAAAACACAAAGAAAACATCAGTGAGGAAGGAAGAGCAACAGAGAAGAGAATCTATGGAAGACTTTTAGCTGGGGAAGCCRTCTTCACTGAAGAAGATCKGAAGAAGCAGAATCAGGGGCAACARGCAAATCATTTACTATATTGCTATGCACTGAGCACATTGTAAAAAAAAGCACAAGAGAGAGAAGATGGCATCACAACTATKGAGATCACTAATCCAGGACTTAAACTTACGCAACCACTTCAGGAAAAGCAGCATTTTCTTCTTCCAGCTGCAACTCTTTTGCCAGCTGTTCACTCATTACATCAGCAAGAGAACATGATATTGATGTTGTGCTAGGGGCTCCCCACGGACACTGCAAGTAAACATTTTATTCAAGTCAGCAAGACTTGTGCAGTGGCAACACAATAATCAGGATAATTAGATATCACTGGCTCCAAAATAAGCTCATGTAATCTTGTAAGGGCTTTTCTACAGATACTACTCAAAGAGTAGTTTCATAAACTCAATAGGGAGAACTGTGTTGAAGAATTGTTGACAGTCACTCACTAATGAAGGAAAAAAAGTCAGTTTGTCAGTGTCGCTACCCTCTGCAGACGGGGTAAAGCCTTTCTAGGACGTTTGCATACAAGCAGACACATAACCTACGTAAAACTTCGCYTGGAATCACCCAACAGCAATGGCTTACGCACAGCTTCCTCCCCCGCTTCTAGAGCCCGGGAAGGTCAGCCATCGTGAAACATGCCCTCAAAACCGCAGAGAAACACACACACACCTCGCTCGGGGAGGCGGGGGCTGGGGAACGACGAATCCAGGCAAGCTGGGACTCGCTGCCTAGCGCCGACATAACCGAGCTCACTCAGCTCCAACTCCCTCGCAGGGAAGCAACTCGGTTATCAGGCCGTCACAACAGCTCTCGCCACCAAGGCGGTAATGGCCGGTAGCCGCACACCCCTCTCGGGTCGCTCTGCCGAGTGCCCGTGACCCTGGTGGTGCCGGCACCACCTCTCTCTGGCAGTGCCATCTCCACGGCCTCGGTCCTTCTCCTCCTGCTCCTCCACCTCCCCGGAGCCCGGCCAGCGACGGCCGCGGCCCCGCGGTGTCGGCACAGCGCTCACCTTGCTTTGCCAGGCGGGGCCCGGCCCGGCGTCAGGCGCGGCGGCAGCGACTCCCACTGAGTCCATCGGGCACGCAGGGGCAGGCAGGCGACAGCAGCAGGGTCTCTCCGCGGGGTAAAAACGCTCCGACTGCGAAATCTTCCGGGTCCTCCCCGCTTCTCCGCGGCCGTCAGGCGGCCCATTGGCCGGGGGTGACCCGCCTTTCCGGTGATGTCACCGGAGCGGCCGCGGCCTCGCCGGCGGCGTGCGGAGCCTGCCGGGGCCGCTGCGGGGCGARGCGGCGGAACCCCCGCCCGGCCCCCTGCGCGGGGGCTGAGGGACAGCACCGGGCTGGCGGTAACGCGGAAGGGAGAAATTGAATAGCTGGCGTTTGTTTTATCTAGGGGAGTAACCAAGGGAACGGTGGGAGGAAAACAACTCAACAAACCAAACAGTAAGCCAACGGCAAAACAAATGGATGAAATGGAGTCCAGAGAAGGGCAACGGAACTGGCGGAGGGTCTGGAGCACAGACCTGATGAGGAGCGGCTGAGGGGGCTGGGGGTGTTTAACCTGGAGAAAAGGTGGCTCAGGAGTGACCTTATTGCTCTCTACAACCGCCTGAAAGGAGGCTGTAGCCAGCTTGGGGTCGGCCTCTTCTGGCAACCAGTGACGGACCAGAGGACATAGCCTTAAGCTGCACCAAGGGAGGTTTAGGTTGGATATTGGGAAGAATTTCTCCCCAGARAGGGTGATTAGATTGGAGTGGACTGCCCCGGGAGGTGATGGAGTCACCTGGAGGTGTTTTAGGAARGACTGGATGTGGTAGTCAGTGCCATGGTCTAGTCAACTTGGTGTTTTGGACTCAGTCTCAGAGGTCTTTTCCAACCTAATTGAGTCTGTGAAATGAAATTGTTGGCATTTGTTTTTATTTCAGGAAGTAACTGAGGGAACAGGAAAAAAATACAACAAATTAACCAAACCATAAGCAAACAAATTAATTTTACCAAATCATGTAAGTCATTGTAGATACAATTTTTTGTATGTGACCTGCTGCCTTTTACATCTCAATTTTATATGTAATGTTTATCTGGAAAATAGTATTGTGACTATAAAGCCCTATTTCCATGACAGCAGCAACAGGATGGTATTTTGCTACRACACATTAGGTCTACTTAGGCAAGTTTTCTTAAAGGAAGGAAGCAATGCCTAGAAATCTCCTCTGGCCTGGCTCATCACCAGCTGTTGAAGGTATCTGTCTGCAGTCAGATAAATGCTCCATCACAGTCACTGTTGATAATCCGAAAACCAGCCTGKGAAAGCTGGGTGGCTGTAAGGGCAGAAGTGGTAGGGGATTCTGTAGCCTCTGTGGCATCCCCCAGCCTGCTTGGAGTAAGTTCCCTGTTTCACATCTAGGAAAGCCCATACTGCCCGGCTTTGTGGCAGTAAAGCCACAAATAAAGGCCRTTCATATAAATTCTGAGCCATGCAAGAATCAGCTTCATTGRCCAAAGTTCCTCTTATTTGTCCTTAGCAACCTGCGATGACGTAACACATTACAATCTCCTAAGACACTCTGYTCCAGAGTTCATTACCCAAGAAAGTTCCCAGCTAAAAGACAAACTCCTTGAAAGAGGGTAGGGACCCAGGCTGTAACACACAACCTGCAGGCWTGACACAGGCTTTTGCCACGAAGACATTATAGGATCATAGAATCATTTAGGTTGTAAAAGRCCTTTCAGATCATCAGGTYCAATGGTTACCACAGCACTGCCAAGTGCTGGCAAGAGTGGCTTTGTCTGGTGATGCAGTACCAGCATGTTTCTTACCCTCTGTGCACTTAGCCCAGGTGAAAAGAGATTATTTGTTTTCCTTTGCAGCTGCCTTTTGGGGTGTGAAGATTACTGCCATGCTCCCATCTATCTTCTTTTGTCTAAAATCAACAATTTTATATGTGAGCAGAATATCAAAGCAATGTCCTGCTGCCCTGGGAAAAATCATTATTCTTGCATATCTGTACAAGCACTGATTATGAAAATGGGTTTTGGGAGGTTTTGATTCAGAAAGACATGAACAGTTACTAGATAGTCCTGTGTCTTGTTATTAAGTTTTTAATTTTCAAAAATAAGTCTTCCATTTTAGTCTCTTAAATATTTTGTGATTAGGCCTTGATTCCATGACCTCTCATATGTTCTGTGAAATGATGTGTAAACAAAATCATTTGCGACATATCCATACCTCCCAATAAAAATAGTTCAAAATCTAGATAGAGCAGAAACTTCCTTTCATATTATTAAAATAATTGCAAAGCTCCATAGTGACTATACTATGTATGTAATTCAAGCCAGTCCTGATAAACAACATTTGCAGAAATTTACATCTTCATTTGTAATCCCTCACTGTTAGTGGCCTACAAGAATTTAAACCTGCATCTGTATTTGGCTGTAAGAAAATATATCATCTTTCCCAAGTCTCCCACTTSTACTAAGAAATACTGCAAAAAGCTCAGAGATGTCACTAATATTTTGCATGAAAATGGTATCCCACTGTAATAAAAAGTCAAAAGTACTCTTACTGCATGCTTACATTAGTCTTTGCAGATATCCGTAAACTTTACTTACTCTTATTTGAAGCTTTACAGGATGAATTTGTGGCACAATGCAAAGTGTGCCTTTGTTTGCCAAATAYACATTTGACATTTGTACACAAACAAATGCTCTGCAAAATGGAAATGCTGTATCACTTACCCTGCCACCTCTAACACATCCATGCAGTGGCTCATCAGTGATCTCTGTGAGCCTGGATGGCCCAAACATTTCAGCTCTGGAAATCGATGTTTGTGTTGGGCCACTGCTTTACAAACCAGGTAGGATCATGTCTGATGCACCAAAATACTTGAATTTGTGCAGGTCAGCTGTTCAGCTATTGCACTCTGTAGACCTTGTCTTTTGAGGCTAAACGTAGCAGGTTTAGACCAGCTCATTTTATGGTCTGGATTTGACCCCTTAGTGCCTCCCTTCCTCCCTAGTTTAAACTMTGCTCATAAATAAGGTTCCATATTTATGCTGCTTTGCTCTGTCCTCTAAAAGGAGGGTGTATGTGTACAAAGAGGGTGCTGTACTTTGTGTTGCCTGAGCAAAGTCAAGGTAAGAGCTGCAAAGATAGGGCCTTGCTAATACCAGGACTGGGAAAAACAAGGCTTACCTAGGCCATAATAAAAGATCACCCAGTAACCATGACCTGACAGGGTGTGTCTTTCACTGCTKCTCACCTGCCTGGGATATTTATAGTTCACAGGTCACCAGTGAATCATGGGATCCTGGAACAGTTGGTTGGAAGGGGYCTTTAAAGTTAGCCACCTAGTCCAGCCCCCTGCAATAAGCAGGGATTTCTTGTAACGGSTGGGAGTGGGAGCTTCAGACAAAWTTTTTCAAAGCAACATTAAAGCAATTCTGGTAAAACCAACAAAAAGAAATAGTTATTAAAGCAGAGGTTGATGTTACTAACCCATACCAATGACCATGGGCAAAATCTATTTCACTCACTCAGCCTTAATAAGGACTAACTTTGAGAGGTGTCCCCGTGCAAAGGAAGAATCTTCATACACACTCCAAGAAGGGATATGTTAGAAGAACCTAACCACATGAAAATGGACTGGACTTCTATAGTGKAAAGTGACTGACTGGCAGTCATGTATCTCCAGGTCAGCTTAGATGCTTGTCTGCCAAATCTTTGCCTCACCCTCAGGATGGTAATTTGGGGTTGATGTGTCAGACTGGGGTTATCATAATTCAACACCAAAACCAGCCTGATGCCCTCTCTCAGACCAGCACTGGGCTGACAGCCTTGTAAGTAAGTCCAAGTTGCTTGTCCACATTCCAGGGCAGAGCATCCTGCTTTACATCTTCAACTAGATCAGGTTGCTCTGAATACTGTCCAGCCTGGCCTGGAACACTTCTGGTGACGGGGTATCCACCRCTGTTCCAGCGTCTCACCACCCGCCCCGTAAAAAATGCCTTCCTTACACCTAATCTAAATCCACCCTCTCTCAGTTTAAAGCTATTCCCCACACTACATGCCCATGTAAAAAGTCCCTTTGCAACTTGCAGGTCCCCTTTAGGTACTAAAAAGCTGGTGTAAGGTCCCTCCAGAGCGTTCTTTTCTCCGGGCTGAACATCCCGAACTCTTTTAGCCTGTCTTTAGAGGAGAGGCTCTCCAGCCTCTGATGATCTTTGCGTCCCTCCTTTGGACTTGCTTCTACAGGTCTTTCCCGTGCCGAGTGCTTCGGAGCTGGAGGCAGCAGTCCAAGTGGGGTCTCAAAAGGGCAGAGGAGGGGGGACAGTGTCCTCCCTGCCGGTCAGTGCTGGTGCCGCCGGCCGCTCCGGCCACCCTGAGCCCGGCACGGCCGCCGGGCGGCAGCAGCGGCCCCTCAGAGGCGGCGCCGCTGAGGCGACGTGTCCCTGCCAGGGCCGATGGCCGCCACGCTCCGCGCCCGCGCTGACTGATGTATTTGAAGAGGTCGGCGGGCGGCCTCGCCTTCTGCCTCTTCTACCTGGCCTCCAGCTTCACCAACAAGGTGAGCGCGGGCGCGGGGCCGCCCCGGTCCCGGACGGGCCGGGCGGGGCGCGGGGAGGCGCGGGGGCGCTGCCTGCCGGTCCGCAGCTGCGGGAGCGGGGGCCGAGGGAAGTGCAGGGACCCAGGAGCAGGGGGAGAAAGAGGAGAGACGGTGCCCTCTGCTTTCCCTGCCCTGCTCAGGGAGAGCCGGAGGACCAGCCCTTCCCGGACGGGACTACCCCACGAGTGAAAAAGTCCGTGGCACTCCAGCCCGCCGCCCATCCCAGTGTGCTCCCGAAGCTGCGGATGGGGTGCCGGTTTCGTTTCGCTCAGTGTGTGACATCTTTACTTTTCCACGACAGATAAGTTTCATTGTTTTCTCGTTTAGGACAGCAGGGAGGTTGACACCGTGTCATTCCGATGAATGAAGTGTTATAGACTCAGAAGTTATGCTGCACTGAAAGTGTCGGTGATGCTGTATATATTTCATTATTGGGTGTCTGCCAACTGCACTCATTCCCAAAAGAAAATCTGTTAACTGGAACAATTATATCAACTATCCTAGGGAAAAGATGAAATATTAAAAGGATTCTTTTAGTAGTGAAGCAAATATTAACTTTCATGGCAACTTTGTTCCTTTGACAACTTAATTAACCTAAGAATTAAGGACAGGAATTTTGTTTTCCTCTATGTAACAATTTCTTATTAGACTCGTTGAAGTGTCTAAGTGGAAGATGTAGGCTGAAGATGGCCACATTGTGAATAAAATTGTATCCTTTTAGCACAGTCTGATAGATTTTTCACTCTGCGAGGAGATGAGTAACTGCTTGTTGCTATCTGTATTTCTGGTGCAGATTTCTGAAAGAAAAAAATATTGGTGAAGCAATCAGGGTATGAATATTCTGAAGGAGGATTAGAGAAAAGCAGAATTTCAGAAGATAAAATGAAATATTTTCTGGGCGTTGGCCAATGGTTTCTGTTCCAAGATACATTTGCCATTACRGATGCCCAGAAGTAGACTGAAGTCCACACATGAAGCAAAGTTGTAGGGAGAGATAATGCACCTGAKTTGACAGACTGCTGGGAGCAGTGATTAGTTAAACAGAAAGAAGCTAAAAAAGCTGCCAGGTTGCATCATGAATTGGGAACAGTATTTATTTGGGCTTAACTGTGCCTGAGGGGAAGTCATAGGGACATTGACATAGGGCCTYCATTTTCAAACCTGAATGTAGTTTTCAGTGTAATGAAGTTAAAAATAACCAGAATATAGAATATATAACAACCTTTCAGCTGTTGCAGGTGGTGCACAAATGCAAAGGGGTACAGATGTRTAGGTAAATCATCCTGATTTAAAATGCWCRTGGCAGTTCTGACAGGTGTATGTRTAAAAGGACCTGTTGKGAATCAACATGTCCTATCTCTGTATACTGATGACAGTGTCTTAGTGCCACCCCACAAACCTGAAAACTGGACCTTGCAAGATGCTGAGCACAGTTTTCTCTRTGCTGAAAGCTTCCAGCTTCTCCTTTTACCCTTGACAGCTTCTGCTGGCTCCTGGAAGGAATWGCAGGTACCTTTCATTTTCTCTGAGGAAGCTTCAATCATTCTTCTCCTTTGCAGAAGTGGTATTTATATACCTCATTATGGGAAGTTGTYAGACCTGGAAGACATGTATTTATGCCTCACATTTGTATATATACATATTTAGTGTGAAGACACTAGCATCCATATGTCCAGGCCCAGACAATGACACAGATTTTGCTTTTTACCCCAATGCATTACATCTCTGATGGGCTTTATGGGTTGCTTAATRTTTTACACAAAATAGTGTGTAAGCAGAATGTTAAATCTATAAGATGCATTAGTCATAAGGAGACAATTATATTAAGATTAATGCTCTTGGCTCTGCCAAAGAGTTCCTCTTTGGGATGATATGATTTTAATTGACTGGTGCTTATGGCTTTTTGTTCCTGTTAATGCTTTTCCATTCAGGGTGATATACGGACTGTGTTGAGAAAGTGAAAGTGCAATTCGTATGACAGCCTTCTCCATTGCTCAGTGTGTCCACTCCATGTCTCTTGTACTTTAGTGTCTGTTACCTTCCATGGTGACTGAGGCAGCATCTAGCAGTTCTGGCACGGGAAGTGTCAGAAATGAGTGGTTTAGGTCACTCAGAGAATCACCAGGAAATGAATAGGCAAAAGCAGATTAATTAATAAAGTGAAATAATTATAAAGTTTGTTGGCAAGGTTCACTCTACTGCCATCAATACTACATTATTTAATCATTACATCATTATTACCTTACCACATCATTACATYTACAACATCATTATTAGATAGTTAAATCAGACAGAAAAATCAGACTAAAATCAATCAATCTAAAAATCAATCAACCTAAAATTATCTACATGGAAGTAAGAACAGGAAAGGGTAAGGATAAAAGGGAATAAGACACTCACACTGAGTCACARCATTCCACATCTGCTTGCCAAACTTAACCCCAGATTTGATCAATGGTTTAGTYTAAAGGTTTTAACAGCACTTAAATGTAGCAGCTCTTAATCAAAAGCTTAATTTAAACAATTTAACAGAAGAGTCATRTAGAATTTAATATAGGCATGACAGTGACTCACAGGCCTATCTTGCTTACAAACCGAATGTACTTAAGAGTCAAAGAGAGCAATACTGATAATGAATTTGCTAGAGCATATCCACACTCACACACACTCAGACCTAAAGGAACATGTACAAGGTATACCCAGGGAAAATTCCCCTCAAATGCAGTGAAGTACTCACTTTGGATGCCTTGCATCTTCTYCATGTGTAAAGGGTTGAGTCTTGAGGAATGGATGGTATCATCCCAGGATCCATCATCATCCTTCAGAGATCTTCCAAGTGTAGCAAACTTGAGAGTTTGCTGGCTCTGAGAGGTGTCCCACTCAGAGGGAGGTTGCTGGTTRCATCCTGCTGTGGTCYAGGAGAGCTCAAAGGGTCTCACTCAGGACTGCTGTTTACAGGGTCACAAGAGAGTTGGGTTCAGATGAAGTAATTTTCCTTCCTGGYCTCAATGTGGATTGGTAACTTTCTCTGAAAGTTCCATAACAAAAATGTTRTACCACTTGGGTTGTTATACAGGCAAGAAAAATAAGTCTCCAAGGCTGTTTGTTAAAAAGCAGGAGCTGGCTGGACAGCATTAAGTTCCTGAGAGCAGACAGCATTCCTGATAAGCTGAAGTGGAATTTARCCCAGATGCTGTTCATCAAGGTTGRGGCCTATCAAGCATTTCAGAGATCATGGTGCAACCCAGTGGGGGAAAGGGGAGGAAATACACCACAACAAGCAAAATTAATAAACATTTTTTTGTCTTTTCTACCAAAATGGAAACATTTTGTGTATGTCTTGTTGCTTGTGATTATTTGTTAATATTATAAACTGTAGGTGTTTGACATCCATAAATTTGCTATTTGTTTTCCAGTATGTCCTGTCTGTCCTGCAATTTACCTACCCTACCCTTTTTCAAGGGTAAGTATGGTTTTAAGAATTGTTGTTTAAAAAATGACTTTAACATCTTGCAGTTCCATGCTGAAGCTAACTTTACTACCTCTTGTCTTTATTGGCTTTTGATATCTAGAGAACATGCTTCATGAAGCCTTAATAAAGCATTCATTAATGTGTCTTGATTAATTTTTAAATGTCATGAAGGTGATGTAATTGAGATACATAGAGACCATAATTTCTCATTTTCTGTAAAGTCCTAAGCTTCAGCATAGAAAAGTAGCAATTACAGTACAACCTCTCTTCTTTGGAAGAGAGGAAAATGTGGAAAACGTGCAGTTATGGTGCATTCTTTTGCTGTGCTAGAGAAAACCAACTTAAAACCCATCTYTAGGCATTCACAAATACCATGTTGCTTCTTTTCATGCTTAGCTTTGGTTGTTAGTCTGCATCACAAGTCACTTCATATCTTAATGACTGTAATGAGAAATTTAAGGTTTTGGTGGGTGTTCATATATACCATCAATGCTGTTGAGGAGACATTTAATGAAAATCTGGCCTCTTAGAGCCAAGACTTCCGCCATTTTTGAGATTATGGTAAAACCTGCAGACACTGGATATCTTTACTTCCTTTTCTGCTGTTYAGCATGGCTTAAGTTTTTGCCTGACTTGCAGTCCCAGAACTACCATCAACTCTAGGAATAATTGCCTTGGGATTCTCCACTTATGTTGAATGGATTCAGCTCAATTAGATATGCAGTGAATGCTTTCTTCAGTTTTGGCACACACACCAGAAACTCTGTTGCTCAAGGCTTTTATCATATGGGGAGAGGGGTTTGAGTAATTTGTGTAAAATAGATGTAAATCAATAGAAAAGCGTATTTCAAYGGCAAGCAACTGCCTTATGGCATGTGTGTTACCACTGTTATTATTCTTTTTGTATTATTTGGAAATGCATTTCAGCATCTTAGTATTTTTCCATAAGTTCTGCCTTTTAAAAGTGACCTTTCCTTGAAATTTTTTAAGTGSCTCAGATGTACTTTCATTTAGACTTATGACAGATG
Organism: Alauda arvensis; assembly: GCA_902810485.1. Taxonomy (NCBI): domain Eukaryota; kingdom Metazoa; phylum Chordata; class Aves; order Passeriformes; family Alaudidae; genus Alauda; species Alauda arvensis. Next base: position 2,394,007 of record CADDXX010000019.1, on the reverse strand, counting down.
AGCAAAGAGGAAAAGAAWGTAATTCTCAGTTCATGCTGTTACTATTCATTGTCCTTGATTTTGTTCCCTGTATAATCTAAGACTGTACTGCATAGTCCTMYRCATCTGAAACTGCCACRAACCTTGGTCTTTAAAACCTGAGACTAGAGGAAATTCTTCACAATAAAGTTGATTGGATTTCACCACTGGCTTGGATAGAGCATAGTCAAACCTGCAAATGTCAGGGAAACCCGGCTTTTAAGCTCTCCTGTGCTCTTCATCCACAAAAGGTGAAGTGAGCTGTGATAGTAGCATTGAATTGATAGWAGCATTGAATTTACCACATCCATGTGGAAAATGAACTCACTCTTCTCTGACAGTGTCCAATGCACTGGTACTGCATAGAGTGAATATTTGGTTTTTTGTGTATGTKTGATAAAGATAAATAATTTCTTAAATGCATTGCAATGAATGTGAATAACAAATAAGCTCACTTCTATAMCTGTTATGGATGTTAATGCCATTTAACATTGTAATACAATATCTCTGTCTGAACTATGCTAGATGGTCAAGGATTTTTACCCAAGAAACACGAAACACCTCTCTGAAAACCACTAGCTTAAGGAATAAGAAAGCTGATAACTTATTTTAAAGTGTAAAAGAAATCAGGGTGCATTACTCATTACTTATTCTAAGTTACCTGCACATATTCCCTAGGCCTCACGTATTATTTCCTACTGTCATTCTATTTCAGGTGGCAAACACTGGTGGGTGGACTTCTGCTTCACATCTCCTGGAAGCTGGGCTGGGTGGAGATAAACTTGTGTTCAAGGTACTGTAGGTTTTTTGGTATCTASCAAACACTTATTTTCTGTAGCTGGATTACAACATAGTTAAGTTGGTCATGGATGTTATTAGCTAGCTAAAATAGAGTTTGATGTGTGGGGGGGTGTGGGTGTTCTGCTGCACAGATGTAGAAKAGAACTCGCATTTTAGTTAAATGGGTGTTTAATGACACACATTTAAACTGGCTACTAATATAAAGTAGATTCAATTTAACCTTGGTAAGACAGCCAAAAAGCCCTCAGTGAAAACAATAAAATGTCTTATCCAAACATCTGTCCATATCTCTTCCCTGGATTGTTTCTTAGTATTTTAAGGGAARCCTTGGCAATGTTAGTTAAGAGCATTGACACAACCTTCCACAAAACCCTCAGGGCTGTGAAAAGTCTGCAAATGTGATCTGCCTTTTTCTGAAGCTGTGTCTCATAAATGGGGCTCATTCACYTATTCCTAACTGATGTTAACAATAAAACTCCAAATTAAATGGTGCTTTGTAGACAAAAYGGTGCTTTGCTTGAACTGAGTGTGRCATCATAATCCAGAAGAGTTGTAATGCCGTACTCTGCTCAGGTGGATCCRTTCTGCAGTATGGAATGCAGCATCTCTTTTATTGTGCAAAATGGTATCATTTAGAAGATGTATACCCACAGCAATCATTGGATCTCCACCTCAGGAGATACCAAAAACCTTTCTGGGCAACCACCTGTATAATGTGACTTGACTCTGAAGCTGGGAGAGTTTGGACTAAATGACTGCCAGACATCCCTTCTAATGTAACTTCTCAGTGATTCAGTATTAGCAAGTGWCAACTGATGAACTTTCTGTTTGAGATTCAAACAGTTGGCTTGAAAAATTGAATCTCCTTACTTGGAATGAAATCCTGTGAGTATGTCAGAAAAACTAGGCTGTGTTSTGTTTTCACATCCATACAAGTGATTACATCACCACAGAAATATAAGTGAAGTCATAAATGAAAAGAGAATTCCATTTTCTATTTTATAGCTGCAATAAACYGAGAATATCATACAAGCTGTCAGTGACTTTGGCAGAGACAGGATTAGGGTCCAAACGTTGCATTACTGGCAGTTCCTGATATGTGTGTATATGTCTTGGTTTAAAAAGACAGGTGTCTGCTAGGGAAAAGCCAGAGCCCCACCTTTGCAATGGAGAATGCAAACCTCCTCCCTCCAAATTATTACAAATTTGAAATTAAGGCGCTTTCAGGCAAAAATATGTGGGAAAAGGAATAACAGTTCTTTACTAGGAATATTWAAAAAATTTAAAATKTAGTAGTACAAAACAYAAACAAAAARAGAAAACACTGACAGAGTCAGAATACRRCTTKGCACCCTGTTGGTCAGGGTGCTGGCAKCAGTCCAATTAGGTCCTCCTGGAGTGACAGATAYGGTTTTAYTGGGGCAGAGATGATCMTGTAGAAGAGTRTAGTTTCCTTCCAAGGGTCCAGTRGTGATGAGRYKGGKCT